>CATIWO010386852.1:0-11641 GCA_949673435.1 Macaranga tanarius
AAAAAAAATCATATAAAAAAATTAAAAAGAATAAATACTAAATACTAATTGAAATTTATTTAATTTAAAAATATACATTTTTTGTTATAAAAATATTCAATTTATACATTAAAATTTTTTCAATATAAATAAAAGGGTTAATTCGTGTTTAAACGAGTTATTAATTAATCGTGTTAACCTATTTATTAAACTTGTTTATACGTGTTTAAACGGGTTGATATTTAATCGTGTAACCCGTTTATTAAACGTGTTTATACGTGTTTAAACGGGTTACGCGGGTTCAACCCGTTTAAACACAATTATATTCGTGTCTTAAACGGGTTAACCCGTTTACGACCCGAACCCGTTTATACTCAACCCAAACCCGTTTAACTTCGTGTCGTTTAATCGGATCGTGTCACAAATTGCCAGCCCTACTTATAGGGGTGTTCATGGTTCGGTTTGATCGGTTTAAAGTATAAATTTCTAACCGAACTAATAAAGTCGGTTTTCAAATATGAGAACTCTTAAGTAAACCAAATACCATTAAAAATTATCCAAATCAATTATATTTGGATTTAGTTTGGATGATCGATTTGGTCGGTTTAATAAAAATAATAAATGAATAAAATAAAGATTAAAAATAATAATAATACATTTCGTGAAATCTATTAAAAAATAATAAAATAAAAAATTCATATTATACACATATTATTCAAAGCATAATAATAATAATTAATAATAACGACTGTTATTTCACATTCTGTCGCGGTGGGTAACGGTCACGATTGATAAATAACGGCCGAAACGGCTGTTACCTATACATTTATTTATAAACATTAAATAACGGTGAATAACGTAACGGCACACTAAAAATCTTTGAAATAATAGCCGTTACGTAATGTAATGGCAGTTATTTAAAACCATATGTGTCGATTTTTTTGTACATGAGGCAATGTAAAAAAAGTTAAAATACATGGGACAAAGTATGCATTTTTTTTTATCTTTATGTATCAATACCTATAATATATATTAATGACCATAATTAAATAAATATTAATCTAACTATTTTAGTTTCATTTGTATAAATACATACGTGTGTATTAGAGGAGTTTTTAGTTTGTCTCAATAATTTTAAAAACTATCGCACTCTAAATTTTTTTAATCAAGCTTACATATATTTGTTATGTATAATATTATTTTCTAGTTATTTTTATCTTCAAATAAGTACATCGCAATTTTTCCATAGTTTTTTTAGATGGAGATTAAAAAATAATAATAAATTTATTTCCCAGGTGGTAATCAGTGAGTTCTCAAGTTTTGTTACTTTTGGACAATTAGAATTTGGCTTTGTATTGCCTCATTTTATATATATATATAATTAAAACAATTCATCAAATGAGAGTCTGGATGTGGAAAGATGCATATTTTCCTGAGTAGTGAGACTAAAGCAAACATATCCTTTTAAAGTTCCTTAACAATTATTCATCATATCCGAAGAGTTTCATTTGTATACCAATTTTCAAGGCTTGAATGTAGGAGGCTTTCTAATCTTAGTACCTTGTTCAAAGCCATAAGCAATCTGAATTAGCTTAGCTTCAGTACCCTTTAATCCTCCAAAGTTTATGCCAAAAGGCACCCCCATATAGTCATATCCTGCTGGGACATTGATTCCTGGAAATCCTCCAATTGCAAGAACAGGAGCAACTCCTGCACCAAGAGTCACTAGTGCATCTAGCTCATGATCCCACATCAGTTTCTGAAATCCATCTCTGGTCAGCTTTGCTAAATTCAACAATGCTGCTCTCTCTGCCGCCCCAATTCCATTTGTCGCCTGGGAAGCAAGAAATATGTCCTGGCCAAATTCCTCTATCTTTTCCTGCATGTCCATTCAAATACATGTCTCTTGCTATTAGAACATATTAAAAATATTGCTAGAACGTAAGATTGCGTACGCACCACATCTGCAAATTTTTGGTTGAATGCTATAACATCAGCCAAGCTTCGGACTGGTGAAGCCACTAGTGCTTGCAAGTATGCATTTAAGGATATTTTGAATTCAGCTAGCAATGCTGCTGCTTCACCACTTGCATTAGGATTTAAGATAGTGTTGATGTTGGCTATTTCCAAATTGTCGACAATTGTTGCACCTTCTTGTCTACATTTGCAAATTAACTTACTTGATTCATATCATGTATGATATATAGAATACAGCTTGAAAAAAGTGATATGTAATTATTACAATTAGCTGTAGTTCTTGAAATTTGAATGGTACCTAAGTGTTTGGAGGTGGTACTCAAAAGCTTGACTCTCAACTTTACTCGCAGAACTCAAGAATGGATTCCTGACCACCCCAAGTCTCTTCCCTTTAAGCCCATAAGGCTTGAGAAATTGCTTGTAACCACCATATGGAATGTACTGTGATAATTGCGTAGTTGCAACATCGTTGTAATCAGCTCCTACAATGGCATCAAGTACGAATACAGCATCTGATACCGTCCTGCAGATAGGCCTGTCCAGACAAGGGAATGTTACTTCAATCTTATTGTTCATAATTCAGCAAACCTACTTTCATTCTAACATGATATGAATTGTTTCAGGAACCCACCCAATGGTGTCCTGTCTGGAAGAAACTGGGACAACTCCAGCTCGGCTTGTTAGACCAACAGTTGGTTTAATACCAACGACTGAGTTAGCATTGGAAGGACATAAGATGGATCCATCAGTTTCTGTCCCTAGTGATGCTGCTACTAAATTTGCTGCTACTGAAATTGCTGGTCCACTACTTGACCCACAAGGATCTGCTGATAGAACATAAGGATTCTGCATAGAGATTCAGTCAGTATATATCAAAACAGAATTCTACGAATTGTCTTGAGAAATTTTTAAGTGTTTAGGCCTCAACTCACCTTTCCTTGTCCACCCCTACCACTGAAACCATTAGGCAGCTTAAGTGATCTAAAAGCGGCCCACTCAGTCATGCTAGCCTTTCCCAAAATGATAGCTCCTGCTTTCCTTAACTTCATTACTACGCCTGCATCTCGAGGCACTACCGATTGAAGCAGTGCGAATGAACCAGCTGTGGTATTCAGCTTGTCGTTGGTTCCAATGTTGTCCTTCAGCAGGATAGGAATTCCATGCAAGCCGATCCCTGAACCTGCTGCCTTAACCCTGCGCTCATAGTCTGACTTATCAGCTTGATAAAGGGCATCAGGATTTATTTCGATGAGCCCATTGAGGATTGAATTGAGTCTGCGGATTTCTCCAATGTAGTACTGAACTAGTTGCCTTGAAGTGAGTTGATTTTGCTTAAAAGCAAGTTGGAGATCGTTAATGGTTGCTTCCTTAATTGAAAATGCATGACTTGTTGCAGCTTGAAGAACCAAAACAAGGGATAAAAGAAGAGTAAACTTCAATTGTTTATTGATTTCCATTTCTAAGTTGAAAGGGATAGTTTGTTTTCCTGTTCTGAATTTTGGTTCAAGGAAAACGGGGAATGATTTCAATTTATACAGGGGCACACACCAGAACATTACAATGGCATATTTGCTAAGCACAAAACGGTGAAATTTTTTGAAGGGGAAGAGGGCACTAGAAGACATACACACAACGCTGTGCTATTAGTCCAATTGCATTATTCATTTTTATTCATATCTAGCACAAAATATACTGAGACATCTATTTGTATTCAAATGTTTTAGTACTTCACTTCTGGCTAAGATCTTTTAGTTCTTTGATACAATTATCTGTCCTCGACAAGATTCTACTTTTCTTAAGAAAAAGCCAGCATGATATAATCAGTTAGTCTCTATCTAAATGCCTTCACATATATAATAATCATTAGTCTCTATCCAAATGACTAAGTCTTGCAGCAGATCTCTAGGCCTATACATTTGCCGTCCATTTCTAGCAGTTTCTGTTAGATGTTCTTAAGGTTTTGACTATGAACTATTAGGATGTTGCTTCTTTTGCGACACAGGTAGGATTTTAACGAGGATCGTTTCTTAATTTAGCTATTTAATGGAAGGATAAAATATAAAGTTAGGCTTACTTCGCGCATATACAATGCAATAAATATGCAAGTGATACGTAGTTTAAGTGTTTTACATTTGGGTTTAGATGAGTTCATTCGTGTATCTCAATCATTCAATACTTATGAATTATGTTTTCCTCATTTATTAAGTTAGCATACAGAAGAGATCATACATATGAAATATGAAGGTATTTTCCCAAAATAAATGCTTCTTATATATTTTTTTTTTTCTTTTTTGCATAAACAGGCATAACCAGTTGGCTTCTCCGCCCTCCAAGACCCGCCAATTGGCATATTTAGACGCATCAAGCACCAGGCATAAGGAAGGTTCAATTACACAAAAGAACAATTACATCAAGACAGTGGTTAACGCAGCTAAATTCATGTGCTCTTTCAGGGTAGAAATAAACCGAAAAAGAAACAAGGACTAGCACCACTATAATCAATCAATGAACTCTTTGAACACTTCAAAGTACTACATTTGTCGTGAGTTTTGACAGGAATGCTTGAAGCATTTCTGCATTTAAGGTCAACTATACACTTCCAAAGAGAAAGTTAGTTGTTATTTCAGAAGACTTGGGAAAAGGAGACCTTCTTACCCTGGTGGCTTGTTCAAAGTCATAAGCAATTTCAATTAGCTTTGGCTCAGTACCCTTTAATCCACCAAAACAGATTCCAAATGGCATTCCATTTCCATCATAACCAGCCGGGACAGTGATTCCAGGATATCCTCCAACTGCCAAAACAGAGACAACACCTGAACCAGGTGTCACCATTGCATCTAATTTATTTTCTGTCATAAGCTTCTCAAATCCATCTCTTGACAGTCTTTCCATCAATTCTATTGCCGCCTTCTCTTTCTCTCCAATGCCATTTGTTCTCTCTGACATTATGAATGAGTCTTGACCATATTCTTTGGTTTTCTCCTGCAATCAAGCATATCAAGCACAAAAAAAAAACATTGTAATTCCTAAAACAATGTGACAAGCTATGGGCTTCAATTTTTATTCTTCATCTTCACAAAATATAAAAAAATAATCTTCTAAGAGAATGATGCACTTACAAGCTCAGGGTTGTTTTGGTTGAAGGCAATAATATCAGCAAGCGACCTCACTGGAGATGTGATCAGCTCTTTCAAGTATTCGTTCAAGTAGAGCTTGAACTCAGCCATCATCAGTGTAAATTCACCACTTTTTTTTGGATTGAGAATCACATCAATATCAGTTATCTCAAGATTGTCCACTGTAGTGGCACCTCGTTTCCTAGAATTTCAAGATTACATGCACATCATACATGATACAGCTCAAATGGCAAGCACTGGCACATTAGATATGAAAAGAATTGACCTGTCACTGAATTACCTAATTACCTCAATAAGTTCAGATGACGATCAAAAGCAGAAATTACTGATTCATTCAACAAGTTCAAGAAAGGATTTCTAACAATTCCTAGTCTCCTTCCTTTAAGCCCATTTGGGTTGAGGTATTGCTTGTAACCACCAACGGGTATGAACTTCGCAGCTGCAGTAGTTGCTTCATGATCCCTTGGATCATAGCCCACAATTACATCAAGCAAGTAAACTGCATCAGTGACTGTCCTGGTAATAGGCCTGTGGAATGTTCAACAACAAAATTCATCATTTCACTAGTTATCTAAAATGCATATGCATATATAATAACTCAAGTTGCCCACCTTATCAACTACAAAAGCTGATCAATAAATAGATTTGCTGCATATTTATTACATTACGCTAACAGACATATGCAATCTTACCCAACAGTGTCCCGGCTAGGCGTAACTGGGATAACACCAGCTCGACTAGTGAGTCCAACAGTGGGTTTAAAACCTACAACAGAATTGTGATCAGAAGGACATATGATGGAGCTATGAGTCTCATTCCCAAGAGATACTGCCACCATATTTGCTGCTACAGAAATTGCTGATCCACTGCTTGAGCCACATGGATCCCCATCTGGGTAGTAAGGATTCTGCTCAATTTCCACGTATCAAGTTTTCGTAAAGCTGAAGCATTGAGTTCACATGCATAAAGAAAATAAAACATAAGCTAGCTTACTTACCACTCCTTGTCCAGCTCTAGCACACCAACCATTGGGAATACGAGACAGAGAACGAAACTTGTACCACTCGCTAAGGCTAGCTTTCCCCATTATCACAGCTCCAGCCTGCCTTAACTTCTCCACCACCCCCGCATCACGAGGCACGACTGCCCCAACCAATGCGTATGACCCAGCCGTTGTATTCATTTTATCTTGAGTTGCTATCGGGTCCTTAAGCAGCACCGGAATTCCGTGCAACTCACCCAAGAATCTACGGACACCCTGCTGACCATTCTTGATTCGTTCTTCGTCAGCTTTCTCTGCTTGATGTAATGCGTCAGGATTCACCTCTATCACACTGCGTAGCAGAGGATTTAAGGTCTTGATTTGGTTTATGTAGAAGTTGACTAATTGTTTTGATGTTAGCTCGTTCTGGGTGAAGGCTCGTTGGATGTCGTCGATGGTTGCTTCTTCGATGGTAAATGATTTGACGCTGATTGCGAGTGAAGTTGAGATGATGAGTAGTGGGATCAGCTGAAGAAGTTGATATTTGACCTTCATTTTTCTTGTTCTTCGCCCAACAGAACAGAACATAATCATATGATATGACCGATACTGATCCTCTTAATTTTGTGTTTGTTCTTTTAAGGTCCCTAAAGTTTAATTTTATATGTTTGGCTCCTTGAATTGTACGTAAATGACCTAATAAACAAATATTTGATACAATATTTCTCATTTGCCAGCTATATTGTGAGAGTTGTTTTGTTGATGAATAAAATATTATTATAATGTATTTTATATGAATTTTAGTGGGTAAGTTGCTTTTCTTGCGCAGCCAAAATAGGATTGCAAATGAAATTACTAGCTCATAAGCTACTTGCTATTTAGCTCAATAATTCGACTTCATATATTGAAGTTTAATTAATAAATAAGTTGAGTTCAAGTTATTTAAAATTTAATTTATGAAATATGTGAAGAAGTTTAAACAAAAATGTGTAAGTTAACTCATGTTTTAATATACTAAATATGTTTGATTGGTTATAGGCATATATAGCCAGCAACTTGTTTAACTTGCACCAAACAAAACAAAACAAAAATCCACGTAATTGTTTTGTAAACAATTGCAAGATCACTTGTTTGACAAAAAAAGAACATTGTCGAAGATCACAATCAGTTTTCTTTTCAATGATTTATTTATTTAAGAGAAAAGATTAGAGTCTCGCTGAGAGACAGATTTTTACGTCTCTCGAGACACGATAATACCAAAATAACTCCTATAAATATTTTGGCTCTCTGTAAATATGAGGGATCAAAGTAGTAATTTTTTCAAAAAAATTTTGTCTACTAATTGTTAATATCTTCAACACTATGAATGTTTACATTCACAAAAAAAAATAAATAAACTGCAGTTAAATAGAATCAAGATCACTAGAGCATTCCACATCTCATTAGTTTTCATCAACCAAGTCTAATGAGCAATTGCAAGTTGCAACTAGAAAGGGGGCCTGCGTGACAGTGTGGCCTGCTCAAAAGCATAAGCAACCTCAATCAACTTGGGTTCCATGCCTTTCAATCCTCCAAAACATATCCCAAATGGCATTCCCTTGCTGTTATACCCAGCTGGGACACTAATTCCAGGGTAACCTCCAATCGCTAGCACTGTAGCAGCCCTCCACCCAACTGTCACCATTGCATCTAACTTGTTTTCTTTCATCATTTTCTGAAATCCTTCTTTTGACTGTTCTTCCATTACCTTCACTGCCTTAATCTCTTCCTCTCCAACCCCATTTGTCATTTCTGATGCAATGAATTGATCATGCCTGTACTCTTTCATGTCTTCCTGCAAGTGTGCAAGACCGTAATTGAATATTATCAAATATAACAATATAATTATATGCACCAAGTTACTATGTCTAGTTGAATTCCTTGACTAGCGCCCACTAAGATCAGGGTTCACATACCAGATCAGGATTATTGTTGTTGAATGCGATGATGTCTGCCAGTGATCTAACAGGAGATTTTGTAAGTTCTTCTAGGTACTGATTAATTGACAGCTTGAACTCTGCCAGAAGCATAAGTAGTTCACCACTTCGACTGGGGTCCAAAATTACATCAATATTTGCTATTTGTAGATTGTCCAATTGCACCTCCTTCCCTATAATTTATACAACATACAATTGTACCAACTCAAACAAATGTCGATCTCATGTGGGTAAATATGGCAAGCTAACATATAATACTCCAGGGAAAAACTTAGCAATATGATGATAACAACCATGCCTAGAATGGCATGCTCCCAAAAAAACCAACCTAGCTAAGTCCATGCTAAATGAAAAAACCTGAAGATACAGAGGTTATGTTGTGTATGGCTCATACCAGATAAAGGGACAGATGCTAGAGCAGAGCGGAGTAAGCGAGCGAGCGAAAATTTACCATGGGTTATATATATATAGTGTATTTGTAACCCTAGAGATATTATTCTCTGAAATAATAAGAAAATAACCGCTCCGCTCCCAATGACGTAGGCACATTGCCGAATCTCGTTAAATCTTAGTGTTCTTTATTTTTTTTGCTTATTTGTTTTTATTCGTGATTGTTTAGCATAATTTCTCAACAATGTGTGTAAGAAAATTAATACTAGATGAATTATTCGTTAAATTTATATGACTGATCAATAAATGAATTACAATTCACACGGCATATACCAAAAATATTTAATGCCAAAAAAAAAAAAAACGTTCTCATCTCTCTCCTTGGCTAAGTTGAAGCCTCATCTTCATACCATAATTTTTAGCGAACTCATTTTGGAGTCCTGGACTAAGGTCAGGCCTAGTCTTCAGACCAAAAACTTTAGTGAAAATGATGGGCACTATGCCATGAATAATTAGCACGGTCGAATCATCCGAAGGGGGTGAGCACGGTTTTTTAGTTAACTGAATTGTAAATTGAACTGATTATTTTGGTTTGGTTTAATTTTTTAGCATTTTCGATTTTTAGAATCGAACTGAATCAAAATTTTGTATCTGTAAAATTCAGTTAAACGAAATAACCAAATTTTTATTTTTATATATTTCAATTTTTTTAAAAAATATATAATAATTTAATATTAAAATATAAAAATAATTAATATTTTTCAAAATTTCGGTTCGATTCAATTTTTATGAACAAAATTTTGTTCAATTCAGTTTTTGATTAATTTGGTTCGGTTAATTCGATTCAATCAAAAACACTCCCAAAATTGACAAAAACGACCGATTGTCCCTATCCAAAACCCCAAAAATTTGAACTGGTATATATGTGTCCATTAAGGAGGAGTTTTGGCCCCATAGGTACAATTTAAGGCAACACGTTGCCCCCTTCTCCACCCAAAGCATGAAGTAAAATAACATTACCTTTTTGTATAAAATCATTGCCAATAGAAATTTAATGAATGAATGGATCATGATAAATAAGATATTTATTTTCTGAGGATTTGATTAGAGATTATGTATATATTTATACACGCTTAATGTTAATGGAGCAGAAATTTAATGGTCTATATATGCCATCATTTGAATATTGCAATGTCATTACTCGTGTAGGCATATAAGTACAAAGTTTGTCATGTGACTTTCATGGATGGATGAGACAACGAAAGAAAATAGATTTGCTTGATTTTTTTTTTGTCTGTCTCCCTAAATTGGAACGCAACCTGCTGTGCCATGTTAAATTGTCCCCTATATAATAGTATATATGGCCTATGCTGTTGCATGTGATCATCATTTAAAAAAGGGTTTAACAGGCCTCTTAAATCGACCTCGAGAAAATTTCTATGTTTTATGTCGTAGCAGAAATGTTCATTCGACTGGAAAATGCAACCTTGTTCTTTTTTTTTTCTTTAATATAAAAGCAATCTAATAGCAAATTAGTATATGAAAAGTATTGCACACATGAACTATATCATTTAGTCTTCGTAAAGCTTGGAAGTGGAATAGAATATATTCAATAAAACTGAGACCAGCTTCATTAATAATTAAATAATAGATGCAACGTCTTTGAAATATAGTGGTTGCTATATGATCTGCCACAATTTCTACTACTATGCTTTCATTATTGGAGCGACTGCAAAAAGGAATGTGCGTGAACCACAATTTATAATTTGGAAAAAGTAGAGAAAAAAAAAAAGACTTGAATTGCATTGCACCGTCTGTAAAAGAGGCTGCGAGATGAACCACGTACGATTCGGTCACTGTACTAGTCCAAATGATGAAATGTTGTTGCATTTGCACGAAGCCCCAGGTTTTATTTACAGCCACAATCACAAATATGAAATTTCTTAGAAATTAGCGCTAGGAGAGAATTGTTGGCTCTCATGGCTTAGTTATTGTATGGCTTGTGTAGGCTCTACTTCTGTGATTCATATATATATACAGCTTCTTGATCTCCAGTGTTCACGATCTCATCACTTAATTTTGAATACTTATCAGCTTTATCTCCACAATGACAAGCTTTTCAAAGTTACTAACCAAGACCGACATTGAAAACAGACTATCGGTTCCAAGCAAGTGGCTAAAGTCCATGCCAAGTTTTGGGAGCAGCCATGCACTAGATTTTGACGTGCTGGATGAAAGAGGGCAAGTGTGGACCTTTCAATGCTCCATTCGCAAGAAAAACCGGTACCCGAAGCCTGTTCTTTCAAAGGGTTGGCTTAAATTTGTTTCTAGTAGAAAACTTCATGTTGGTGACAAAATCACCTTCATGTGTCCCATAGATCAAGCTACTAGTACCGCTGGTGCTCAATACAGGGTTGAAGTGAAAAAGCCAGTCAAGCTATTTGGGGTTGTAATGGGTTATAGTTCTGCTTGACTCACTAGTATATAAGTTGAGAAAGCATGTTGCTCCCTAGCCCTATAATTATTATGAGTAACGTTTTCAAGTGTTATTGTTATAGGCTCTGTATATGTTTTCTTCTTCCTCCTCGTGCATTTGTTAAGCCCTTCCACGAAAGACAAGTTCACAGGGATAAATATTCACAGTTGATACACTCTGCTATTACAGCCGATTATTAAATGTTATTAGATGTATGATCTATATTTTGAATGTGTTATACATGATTAATAAATATAAAACATGTACACCACATCTTATAATTAAATATATAAATGTCTATCATACAACATTCACTAATATTTTTAATTGTTGATAAATTTTTATTTATATTTCAAGTGTTGTATGCAATTATTAAATATGTAATATATATTTTAAATATATATATGTAAATATAACGCGAACCGAAATTTGAGTAATTTAGTGATATAGCTTTCTGCAATGTATTATGTGCGAGGATCTATGGAGCCTGGCTCAATGTTTGGGCTTAACAATCCAATTTGCAATACGTCGGCCCAAGCTGTCTCGGCCTGACTGTTGGTCACAAAGGCTACTTCTCATATTCGCTCCCGTTGAGGAATGAGTTTTTGCGCGCCAAAAACAACGCCCACGCACTCTCGCGTCGGAGAAAAGCAATCGGCGAGAGAAAGGAGGAGAAATGGAAGTTTCGAGACTTCCGTTATCGGCGACACAGAGAGGGAAGCTT
>CATIWO010386988.1:0-39556 GCA_949673435.1 Macaranga tanarius
ACTTCCCTTTTGGCTTGTGATAATGGTACCTTCCTTGTACATTGCTGGAGTTATGTACAAGAAGCATCATTGCAACACAAATGAGTAGCAACCCACGAACAAGCGCCATTGTAAGTGATGAACTGAAGTTGAAGTATAGACTTAGTGTGGCCAAGCTTGAACAGTCTATAAAGAAGAAGGAAAGAATAAAGAAAATGTTAATAATGTAGGAGCAGGAACCACAAATAATTTCTCTGAAGAATGACCACAAAATAGCACCAGCTTTTTACTAAAGATGTATGTAATGTTGGTGCTGTTGCCAAATTAAATGGAGGAGAAGCAACGGAGAAGAGAGAGAAGAAAGAATGAATGTATTAGGGAAGGAGCATTGAAAGTATCAAGTGCAAGCAAAAAATGGTGGAAGGAAAGGACCACTGTGAATTATGAGGGCAATGGAGGGTTTATTATATACTCGAATGAAAGTTGCTCAAAGAAACTGTTGTAGTGCATTGGGTTGACACGTGTCACTTTTGAATTGATTGATGCATCATAAGGAGAAGAGAATAAGGATGGGTTGAAGAGGTAGCTTTGAGAAGAAGGTTGGCCAAAATTAGCAGAGTGTTTTTTGGTGCCTCAGTGGAGATGCAAATGTTGATCTTCAGCCTTTAAATTCTACAATATACACCTGCATTGTTATGTGGTCCATTTTTTTCTTATACTAATCTATATAAATATATATATATTCGCTTATTTTAAAATTTTTTGTATTTTATGGTGTTGTTTTATCCGGCAGCATAATATGTGAGACTAGGAAATGATCTCCATCTGCAAATAGTATCAGCTTGTGAACTTGTTTGTGGCCCTTGTTTTCTTGAGTAGAGTGACAAAACCTATATTCCTTTTATTAATATATTCAAAGCTTCTACTTGTCTACAAATATTGCAATTATATATGGAGCTTCTACCTAGTAATGATATCAATGGATGTATGTTTTAATTTGAACAAAATATGAAGGAAAAAGAGAGTACAGAAAACTCTCCATTACCCACTAACAGTTGGCGGCAAGAGCTAGGAGTGCAGTACCATGATATTGAAACTTTAAACAAGCGTGGGGCAAAAAGCAAGGTCCTATATCTAGTTAGTACCCAACCTGAGAGAACTCTTCTTAATTTTTTTGAACTGATGAACTCTTCTTAATTGATGGCTGCTTGATCCACTATTATATAAACATGTGATAACCTAATTAGTTCTATAAACTGGTTTACAAGTTAATTAAAAATGGTTGAAGTATCAATGAGTAGAATTGGTACGTAGATATATTTTGAGTAATTTTTATTTAATTATCATTAGATGTAAATACATTTGAAATAGAAAATAATTTTTTATATGTTATTATACTTGTGTGACGCTTTCAAATAATTGGACAAGGTCGATTATATATAGGTTAAAGACTCTTTGAAACAACTAGCTAGTCCATTGAAGACAAAAACAACATTCATGATGTATGAAACATTAGGAAAATACAAAATTAAACTATCAATGGGTACGTTCAACTAGCTACTCTATAAATATATATATATTTATGTTTAGATAACTTCATTAATTAAATAAAAGTATAAATTTGTCTAATATATTTGTAACTGAACCATATATATGATGTAACCAATTAAAAGAGTCGGCAGCCAAACCATACATATATATATATATATATATAGTGTTGTGATTTGAACATGGACTACATGAGTAGAAGAAAAAGAGACATCAAGTAATGGCAATTCCCATATTAGAGAGGAAACCCCATTAACAGCGGGAAGACAAATCAACCTTCTGATGCATAGGCAAACACTTGTTCTATTTTGGTTTATGAAATGAAATTGCTTATCAACATATATATTGAAGTAATATTAAATAATACTGCATGCAGACATCATCACAATGCACATGAAGTGCTTATGAATTGATCATGAAAGAGAGCAAAAGATGATTATAAATAAATGTTCAGAATAAAGAAAGATGTAGTAATGTGGTGATGTAAAAGCAGAGAGTCTCGTGACTCTTTATTGTATTTTAGCCAACTTTTGTGGCCATAGAAATAGAAGAAGTATAGGAAGTAGGTCCTCGACAACAGAATTAAACCACTCACGAGCTGTCCAAATCCTATCAACATATGGTCCATTGTTATGTGTGTATATACATACACACACTAACTCTCTGAAGCTAGCTAGAAGAAAACGGCCAAGAAAACAACATATCCCAAACCAACTTCTCACGTGATACATTAAACAAGCCTTAACAAGAAATCAGAAATTAAAGCAAACAATAAGCAAATTTTGTACCTTTTGTTTTACCTGATTTTGGATCATAAATTTTGCACTACGTAAGTAAAAACAAAAGAAGGATCGATGGATCAAAATTAGAATTGCATGCACTAGAAACTTCATATATATGGTACCACCATTGAACTACTAATTAAACAGGGGAGTGCACATTGGTGTTGTAATGAGTTTTGGTTGGATTAGTCAGCAAAATGCATGTTCCATAAGCCGCTTTTTATAAGCGTAAGCATTTGTAGGTGGGAAATGGAAAGAAATGGATTCCATGCACGCACTGCACACGCTAGCTATTGTGTTTGTCTTAATCTGTCACGTGTGTGTGCGCTCTCACGGGTGGATTAAAATTAAGCTGCTCAAAAGTGTATATATAATATAATATAATATATTTCTGATTTGTGAAGGAGAAATATCAATGAATAAATAAAAACTTTGGTTGTGGTGTTTGGCTATGCCAAGTAGGATCTGAACGAAGCTACATTACTGCTTCAGCATACAGTTATCCCATACGATTGGCTATTAACATGTGGGTCCTTTTGATGTATCTCATGATGCAAAATCAAGTTCCAACACTAATTCACATGCAGCTATAGCAGCTGATAATAAAATTCAAACATTACGATGGTCGATCAGAAAGGAGACACGTGTAGTGTAATAATTCACAGGTTGGCGTTCATGGGTGTCACGGGTGATAGGAGGATTGAAGCAATTAGATTCTTAAGAAAAAGCTTAATGTTTGTATTTATTTACATTATTGATTTAAATAAAAAAACAAAAAGGAGCCAGATGTCAAGAGGAAAGAGAGCGTATCACATGAAACTTATCATGCGGGATTGATGTTATGTTGCACATCAGTTTTTCTGAAAATGAGAAAACTGTTACTGTTGTACTCACTGCGGGGGCTGTGCCTCAATTTTATCATTTTCCCTTTTTGCTACTTTACACTTCTTTTAAATAATCCAACAATTATACAACATTTGCCCTTTTTAACATGCATAGCCGCTTGCCGCTTATGCATCACATTTCCTTAAAGAGACATTGCGGAAGCCTTGTCCTTTTTTAAATATATAATATAATATAAATATATAAATAGGCTAACAACCCACAAGCATTGATCGAACAACCAACCAAACATCTAATTAAGTAGAGATTCATATTCACAAGAGAATTGGCACTATGTTTATGCAACAGGACCACAAAAGAAGCAGTTCCCACGTAAGATCCAACGCACAAGCTTTTAAGCAAAGTTCCCCTGTGACAATTAGCATCATATTGCAAGTTACTCTCTGATCATTTAAAAGCAAAGCACTTTCTCACAGTAACATAAAAAGAGGCAAAATTTCAAGTAATTAAGAGTTCGTCTTACAGTCATATAGGCTACACGCTAAAGATGGGTCATACTAATCAAATTTGCTTTTGAATTGACTGAACCCCTCACAGGTGCCAATCATTAGTGGCAAAACCAATAGGAATTAACAGCCATATTTTGCAAATGCTTGTATACAAAGAGCACAGTAGTATAGGCTATACACTAAAGACGGGTCAAACTATTCAAATTTGCTTTTGAATTGACTTACAATCCCTCACAGGTGCCGATTATTAGTGGCAAAACCAATAGGAATTAACAGCCATATTTTGCAAATGCTTGTATACAAAGAGCACAGTAACTGTGCAGAAAATGTGATAGAAACTGTACATTTCTAACTACCGCATGTAGTTTAACTAGATATTTTCTGTACAAGCTTTGGCAAACAAACATTGTCCTTCATTCAAATCTCGCAACTTTACACTTTGCAGGAGGACCCCTGTAGTCTTAGTTGAATATCATGCTTCTATACATCTGTTCCAGATATCTTGCTTGTAGTCTACACCTGCACCAATTGATCAACATCCACAGACGTTAATTCTTAAGTAAATTTACTGTTAACAATATCTTCCAGTATCATTCTCTTTTCCTTTGCCGTGAAAACATACTGGTGTGGCAGAATGCCGTGGAAAAATGGTACAGGAACAGAAATTTCCCCCACAATCACCAATGTGTGCTGACTACCCACGTCAATTGGAGGTGCTACCAAAAGTTGAACTTAGAGGAACTGATGCAGGCACTTGCTGGGGAGACCATGCTTCTTTTGCAATCACTTCAATATTGGTTCCATCTGCACCAGGCATGTATGGCTTTGTCACTTTACATTTCAGCACTTCCTGAATAACATGATCAAAAGTACTAATTATTATGCAAGAAAAACCTCAATGTTCAACCAGAATATTGTTATCCCGTGGATAGCAATGTCTTATGCAGGCGACAATTTCAATCAATGAAATGTCACACTGCCCTGATGTTACATTTTCTAATTGGTAAAACCATAGACTTAAATTTATACTGCAACTCTGCAAGCACTGCACTATTACCATTCAGTTAACAATATATTTTCCAGTTCTCAGAATTCAAAGATCTACAAAAGTGCCATGCTTTCTGACATCAGCTTAAATAGAGATTGTATGCAAGCAAAAGATGTGGACTTTGATACAGAATCAGAGAGCGTACACAAACATAATTTAATATGATGTCAGAAACAAACCTTTGATACGTTTTGTCCATAAGTATTCATTGCTCGTTCAATTGAAGAGTAGACCTCACGAGCCTGATCAGTTTCACGGCTGCATTTTATGACACGAGCTTGATCCTTTACCTCTGTTGCTCTACTCCTTAAGTAAAGAAGCAGTTGTGACGGTGGAGCTTTTGGGTGGTCTTTCTTTCCATGAGTTAATTCCATTGTCACCAAGTCATCCCACAGCACATCCCACAGCACTGAACATGGATCCCTAGCTGGGCTAAACTTCCTCTGAGCAATAATATTGGAGGGTTGCTATAAATGGCAAAAACATTTCTCACTCAAGTTAGCCCTTTCAGTTATCAAGCAGGCTTTACAAGCAGTAATTTGTTTCTCAAAAAGGCAACTTACTTGCAATAACATTACTCTTCGATGAGTCACAACCAAAATTTTTCCTTTAGGGAGCATAAAGTGATCTTCGTATGCATCTGATAAGGCAAACTTTCCACGTATTTTAAAAAGATCAACCTGACTGAAAAATGAACCTGATTCCGCCAGCTGCAGTATGACCTTAATGATGACACAAATTCAGAGTCAGAGTGATGACCACATTAGTATTAACATAAGGCCAAAATAGTTGTAACTTGAACCATGTAAAAATGAACAATAATACAAGTGTTGAAAAGTAAAATCTAAAAGCATCTTGAGCAGCTGTATGCATCCTGCATGAGAAATGTCATGAAAACCCAACTGATTGACTTATGGATTGGGCAATCAGCAAGAAAACCATAAACTCCAATAAAATTCACAATTATAGATGTTATATTTTGATATCTTTTTGTCAAAACTCAGAGCAGTAAGGAAGCATAAACAAGCCTTCTTATCATACATTCAGCAAGCCTTAAAAAGAATAAAGCAGTCAAGTCAAAAGAGTTCTACACATAGGGTAAATATGCAAATGCAGAACTACCTGTCCTTGGGCTTTGTACTCATTATATGGTCGAAGCAAATTATCACCACTAATCACACGGGGAAATCTTCTACGAAGGAGTTGCTCCTCTGAAGTTATAGCAGATGTTATCTTCATTCTCATAGCATTGGCACCTTCAGTAGTTTTTGACAAAAGATCCAAAACACCACTCACAGGCTGGGCAGCTGCACCTATTATTCCTTTTCCAACACCCTGAACAAAACCCTCAACACCAGATGTTTTTGCACCTTCAAGTGGCTTTGTTAAAATGCCCGTGACTCCTCTAAATAGACCTTTTGCCAGAGCTCCACCTCCCTCTCTGATAACATCACCAAGATCCTCTACGCCTTTACTCTCCTGCTAGAAAAAAAGTAAATTTAAAATAATTTATAGCAAATCATTTCAGCATATATCTAAATATCAGAGAGAGTATCCAAAATAGTAGATCTGAAAACATCTAGAGATAATGAACTGTAAAATTGAACATGAGCATCATTATGCCGCTCTAACCCCGGCGTAGACAAATTTGACTCCTGTATCCATCCAGCTACCCAGCATGGGCCACTACAAAATTCCCGTAACTTTTAACCTTGTGTTTCATCACAACATACTCCATTTTTTTTTTAACCTTGTGTTTCATCACAACATAATCCATTTTTTTTTATGAAAAAAAAATGAATACTACAGGTTAAAAAACAAAATAAGTTTCCAAGCTTTTAATGAGGAAAAAAATAACCAATTTGTGAATAGAGACCTCATGATGTTCCACCAGATGCTTTTAAAGGAAAGAAAATAACAAATAGGAAGTAAAGCAAAAATATGCAGCAACACACAAATATCAGAAGAGTATATTGTATTATAGTGAAAGTTCAAACCAGTTAATAATATACCTTCACCATCAATAAATCCCATTGTTTTATAGAAATCCAAAATCCCATTGTTTTATAGAAATCCAAAAGAATGAAAATGAATGTCAAGCACTAGACCCTTCCTACCATGGAATTCTATGTTCTCTTTCCCAACATTTCAGCATTATTAATTTAAATGTGCCCAGCGGGGCACCAATCGGTTGCTCCAGCCTTCAACATAAATATGGCTATAAATATTCAAAATATAATGCTTCACTAAAGACAATGTTTGCAGTTGATATGCAGCTTCAAAATAAACCTGTCTTTGTCGACTTTGGATGAACTTCTTGTCCATCGATAAGGCAGCTACACCTTTGCTCATATGTCCAAGTGCACTGCTTGCATTACCCAATATATCAACACCAGAGAGCAGTTGAAGAGGTTGGCCAAGAAGATCCTTTTTGATGTTTGAAATAGCAATGCTAATCATAGCACTCTGCCTCATGCAAATGTTCTCATGAAATCTTTGGTTTATCCTCACCTGGTGAATGTATACAAAAGAAATTCTCCTTAGCATACAGGACAGAAAGAAAAATAAGAAAATCGAACCATTTTTTCTGTTATCGTTTCCTAGTGGTTCTCTTTTAATTCCCTGAAGTTGCAATTGGATCTATTTGATAAAGAGAATTGAGAGTTAATACATTTCTTATGTACCCATTGGTAATATATTGGGTTTGAATAAAATTTAGGTTCAATATTGGATCCATTATGTTGTTGCTAGCAAATACCATTGTTTTCTGTTTTGGATCTTCCAGATCAATATCAATATCAAATGATTCAAGAACATATAACACGTAGCTCGCTTCATTACCTGCTCAAAGCGAGCTACAGGCTACATGAATCAAGAATATGTAAAAGTCTCTCTAACCCGCACTGCCCTTCAATTGGTCTCTCAATTTGCTATGTGGCTGATAAAAGTCAATTGAGCTACCAACAACATTTATTTAAGAAATGAGGGGTAAGCTCAAGCACTGTCACAAATATTAGGAAATTATAGCAAGGAGTTTAACAAGAGCTGTTAAGATAGATGGTATGTGTTTCAAATAAGATTTGGAGAGATTCAGAATTTGATAGCTTTCAGTGTTCTAGTTTTTGTTTCCCAGGAATACAAAGAATAGTGAAAATGGCACCACAGAAATGAAAGGCAAAGCATCGAAAGAACAAGATGTTGAGGAAACATTGTAATACTTACTGGCATATTTTCAGTGTTTCCTAAGGCAGTCATCAAGGACGACCAGAAACCAAGGACTCCTCTTGGTCGTTGACCAGGTGACATACCCATTGACACTTTAAATCGAATTTCCGAGATGTTCAGAACACTGTAATTCCAGGCATGTTATTGGATAAGTACTCAAGTAACTACAAAGAGTGGTAAAAACACTATTTTTTTTTCTTTTGTAATGGGTGGTCGCATACCTGATTTGAATGATTGGGTCAACAGAAACAGCAGTTGTTTGAGTATCATGCAACCTACTGAGGTTGACCTGCTGGATCATATCATGAAGGCGCCAGATAATAGGTTCATGGATGTTTATCAAGAAAGCAGAACTCTCAGGTCCCTGATGAACACAACAAGACCAAAATAATCAAATGAATGAAGCAAATTGTCAACTTTCCAGTAAAAGGATTGAAGTTGCTGCAAGCTCACACTGAAACCAATATATGGATAAACACAGAGATCTAATGAACCATTTAATTGCAGTGTCATGGAGAACTTCAAGATATAATTGGTTCCATCCCCAACTTTCTGTGGCCTGAAGAGAACTGGCATTGGAGTTAATGGCAACTGGTTATCCATTTGTATTCCATGCATTCTCAATTTGAACCTGAAATCAAAAACATGTGCGAATTACTAATTCCAATAATGCTGAGACATCAGTTACACAAGAAATTAAAATAAAAGAGCTCCGTCAATATCAGTCCAACTAATTCGTCTGGTCACAGATAACAACTGCGTATTGCCCTCCCATGAATGGAGCAGTCCAAAGTTTCAAAACCTTTTTTTTTGGTTTTAAAGAGGCAGCTGACAATGTCAAGATCAGACAAGTTTGTTTAAGGATTGAAGATATGATTAAAGAAGTCTTACCTACTGAGTCCAGACCCCAAGCCTGTAGAAAATGACAAAAGAAGATTCTGCACTGACAGATACAAAATTTCTTCTGGTGTGTGGTCTATAACAGATATTCCAAGTTCAGCAAGCTCAACAATAACATGAAATTCACAATCTGCAGTGGATGGCACTTGCCGTTGTTGAGTGTCATTTCCACTAGGATGTGACAACTGCAATGGGACTCCTTGACTTATGATAGCGGCAGGTTCATTTTCTGGCAACCAATCACTGATCTTGATCACATTAACTCTGTCTTCTTTTACAATAGTAACACGTAAAGCTCTAGCCGGTCCACCACCCATATGGATAGGAAGATTATCAGAAATCTCATCAATGTTGTATATAAGTGACATCGATGGGTCAGTCCCATCTACAAAGAGTTCCAATAATTGTCGTCTACCAAGATCTTCCCACAAGAATGAAGCAGCTGTGCTAGGAAGAAGAAGCTTCCATGAATCGCTGGAACCATCCACTTGCCGGAAGCGAATGGGTAAAAACATAGAACGATTTTCAATCCTGTTATGGGAAGTTAATTCATTGCTACTGAGTAAAAAAGATCAAAGCAATAACACATAATGAAAAAGAATGAGAGAACGAGTTCAACAATATCAGTTCAGCAATCTTGATAACATGAGAAATTATTTACTTGGCTAAGCTTTAATCCCTTAACATGAGAATTTTGTTTTCCTAAAGTGTCATGAAAATCCAAACACACAACATTTCAAATTCATTGAACTAATGTTTAATTGAATTGGCAAAGCAGTAGACCAGAACTTAAAACTCCAATGAGAAAAGCAATCCCATGCATTTCATGATAAATACATTATGGGCAGATATTGTAACCTATAAGGACTGGATGAAGAGTTCGGACGGAAGATAACTTCGTAGCGTGAGTCCTTTGTGCCACTTCTTACTTGTACCCTCAACTGCATTTGATCACCTCCAGTTTCATTCTTCAAAGAAATGCGCATCAAGCCTTCACTGCAAACACTAAATGGCGTGCTCCAATGGTATCCATCCACCCGCAACTGAAAGATAAAAAGCCGGTAAGGTAAAAATAGCTACACAATCAGTCCATGACTTTCCTTTTCTATTTGAACACACCTTCAGTAGCTCAATTTTCGCAGAAGACTTCCATCCAAATGATTTTGGGGGATCACTAGGATGAATCCATTCCAACTGAGAATCAAACTGCTGTAGACAGATACTGAAACCAACCCTATTGACAAACAGGGTGTGCGGCTGAAAATGGACAACCTGAATATCATCCAATCAACAGACGTTACTTCCAAATAAAATTATTTATTCCAGAAACGCTGACAAATTGCTACAGCCTCAAGATGTAGTTCTCTGGTCTTAAAAATAAGGCAATAATTATAATTTTCTCCCTAAGGTCGTTCATTCTTCAATATGAATCTAGTGCTTTGTTAACCAAGCAAATACTATATGCACTTCAGTGGATGCTACAGATTCCTGACCAGTGATTTCTTTGAATTTGACACTGGCTGTCTGCCAGCAAAAGACAATATTAAAATTGTCAGTACAATGGTGCTAAACACAGTTTCAATCTTGGGGGATCCAATCTAATGCCAAATCATCCTTAAATACACATGATAAACTACTGGCCAAACAGAACCATGCAAACACGACATATGAGATGCAACAAGAATAAATCGATCATGCATGTGGGGAATAAACAGCAAAAATCCAGATCTATAGAACATTGCTTTCGAAGTAGATCCTGGCCATCTGTTACCTGGTAGGAGTTGATCATTGTTTGACTACTTAACAACATATCATCATGAATCAGTCTCGACTTCAACACAATGCTTAGAGTCATCTAGTTTATCTTAAAACAAAGAAACCCAACACCTATTGTGACCCAATTGACCTAACCTGCATTAACCAATAAGCCTTCACATGACCTATGAGGATGGCCTAAATATACTCTCAAATAATTGCTTCTGATGGTTGCTTAACTTACACTTGCAACACAAGTGAAAGAAGTAGGAAAAGCAAAAAAAAAACACCAGAATATTATAGAAAGACCTTTGTCCTCTCTGACGTCTTGAGTAGTGCTGAAAGCTTGTAGAAGGATCCATCTGAGCTAAATGCCTGGACATCAACCCTTTCCTGAAAAAGGTTTGATTACCATTACAAGGGAGAGAGGAATGAAAAAGAAATTTAAAGCTATGAATATAGTTACACAGGTAAGCTACTTTCCATTCAAATCACCTTCTTTTCTAGCTCAAGAAGAGAAATCCCTGGACTGTAGACCTCACAATGACGAAGAGCAACAGCGAGGCCCACCCGTGGTGACATATACGAGTCTTTTTGGGATGGAAACAATGTAATCCCACCTCGACCAGCAGAGTCCTGTGGTGAAAGCATACTAGGTAGAGGGCTAGTATCCTCAATAAATTCAAGTACTTGAATGTTTCTCTTTGCACCAAAATATTTCCTTTCCATTGAGTTTGAAGGATTTTTTAAAGGAGTTTTTGTGGCATCCAGCGGCTCAATTTCTACAATTCTATATGCCAATGGCAAAGATGTGTCATTTACTATCCAATATGGAACAAAAAACCTAATTGTTTTCGGCGCCGCAATTGTTCCTCCCATGTCTCGTTCAATACTCACACGCAACCTCCTGAAAATCCAAATAAGATGGTAAATACCATGATTTAGAGTTGTGTGAAGTATGGTTGTTTTTTTGGCATAAAGGTTCATCGAATTAAAAATATTCTCAACTGCAAGCATTAGGTCTTAATGCATTCTCAATCAAGCTATACTAGTCCCTTTTTTTTAATTAAATTACCACAACAGCAACAAGTATACAATATGATAGGCTGGTTAAGGAGCAAAAGCAAAAAGTAAAACTCAAAAAACTTCAGCTATTTTGTGAAACATTGGTACCACTTGAAATAATTTTCAACACAATAAATCAATCATTGATGCATACACAGTTCCGTACACACACACACACACATAATTCAGACAGTGCCAGATATAAAATCCACGTATTTCACCAGAGTTCTGTTGCCTGAAAAAAAGTACAAAATGAAAGGATAACTAATATCAAGGAATAATATCTTTTTGAAAAAAAAAAATTTGAAACCATTAACTTTTTAAATGCCTTCCATTTAGGTTGATACATGCATCATTTTTTTTCCCACTATAGAAGTTACTTAGGAAGGAACTTAAAAGGAATGCGTATTTCACCTACGAAATTTCTACCACTGTAATTAACTCTTTAAATGCCTAACATGTTTCTTTATTCTATATGAATAAATAAAATGAAGTAAAACAAAATGCACCCCAACCTTTTACTTTGCTGGTGAATCATCCAGAATGATGAGACATGGTCACTGGAAGGAAGATCCAGAACAAGAACAGGGTCCTGATAATAAAATAATATCTATTAAATGTAACATACCACAGGTGAAAGTTTAAATATAAAAGAAATGTGAACCAGGATTAACATAAATGAATTTCAGATGTAATGCATGCATATGCATATTCAGACAAATTGTTACCTTTTCCAGATGCCAACCACCCTGAACAATCAATGTGAGATAGACAGGTTTGTGGATGTCTGCTGAGTATATATGCACTCCCTCACGTGAAGAGATGATACCATGTTGCCGCTCGATGCAACCCTCATCATCGGTTTTTTCCCAAACTGTGAATTCAGCTGGGCAAGGAAGCTGGTTCTCCAACTTCAATGGAGAGTTAATGGATATTTTCCAATCATAAACAGGAGCATTTAGTTCAGTGTTAAGAATTGATGCATCTGCACCTATGCTCAGCCAAAACTGTTTACTTCCAGAACTAGGAGAACAGCAAAAAAGAGCATCCTTCTTCTCAAGCTGGTTCAACTTAAAAGCATTAGGCATTTTACTTCCCTGCTTCAAAGTATTCTGTCTGGCAAACAAGCTTTGATCAACAAAAGCCTGCTCCTTTCCAAATGCATATCCAGATCCAAAAGTAACTGGCTGGCCCCATGAATATGCAGGCTGATGTTTATCGACATAAGGGCGGACGTGTAAGCATTGATCAGAATCCTTGGACGTGCTTCTCCATGGTAAAACTGCTGATGCTCCAGGATTTATGGAAATTAAATTGCTGTTCATGCCATCTAATCCCTGCCCAGTTAATTGTTGCCTTCTACGAATCCAACGCCTACGTCGCACAACATCAAAAGCAGATTTTGTGCACGACTTTGGAGTTGGTGGCCACTTTAAACTATGGAAGTCAGGCCCATATGCCCAGCCATCATCATCAACTGGGGAAGATTTATCGATAATCCATGTAGAAGTCCATTGCCATCCAGAAGGGAGGGAAGGTTCAAGAAAATCCTTCAAAATACAAACAAGAGTCTACATTAAAAATAGAGCTGAATTCTGCTTTTAACCACTCTCAAATAAAAGAAGCATTGTTCTTTAAACATTTAAACGTATACTAACATTTGTAGAATATGAGAAGTCTCTGGTGCTCCATCGCCCTGGATTATTGCCTCTAAAGCCAAGCCACTTAGTACCCCAACCAGAAATGGGATTATAACATTGATTTTCAAATATCTCTTCTATCACAATATTGATGTTGCTTCTCCCAGAAGTGGACACCAAAGATGCATGGCATACATAAATATCCAATTTAACATCTGAATCATTCACTACTGTCGTCAGACCCCTGAAAATCGCATGCTTCTTGCCATTTTTCATAATCACTTCCATGGCAATAAAATCATTCTCTAGTGATTTGGGAACCACAGAGAGTGGAAGCAATGAACGAACACCCTCCCATGAACCCTCAGGCCGAATACGAATCCAGAAACCTATGTCTCTGTGATGAGAATAGTCAGTTTCTTTATCCCCATGAAAGTTTGATGCCGTATTCTTCTCAAAATAGGTAGTAGAAAGAAACAAGCTACCACAATCATGCAACTCTTTAACATTGTCTTTCTGAACCTGCAAGAAAAAAAAGGAGCAAAAATATATTTATTACTAAAAAAATATACATCCTGCAAAAAATATACATGAAAACTTACCGCACTATGTTTAAATTTTATAATGGACAAAACTCACCCTTCTACTTAAAGGATATGACATAATATTCTGGGCACTATTGGGTTGATGTAGCATCCTTGATGAAGCCAATTTCTTAAGCGTGCTTGTTCCATGTCCAACAGGCAATGAGAGTGCACCGACGACTTCACCTGTATCCAATTCAGAGCTAGTAAAAATGATCATCAAGTCCAGTTTGGTTCCATAATATTAGTTGTAATTTCTCACATATTCAGGTAAAGGTAAATAGTGTTCAAGCAAACTCCAAAATAGTGTATTTGTTTCAGTGGGGCAGTAAGTGAAACATGAACTGGGTGAACTCATGAAGGAGCTAAGTGACAACTAATTTGTGTTCAATGATAAAATTATTATGCCATTCCGAGCATTAATTTTGAGCTTAGATAATAAGCAAACTACATGTAAACATAGATAACCTCAACTCCATCATGTTCATCATGCTTATTGGTTGTTTGTGACGTAACAAATTGATAAGCACCAAAAGACTTTTAGAAAATAGATAGTGGACATAGATTCTCAAGAAGACATCAATAGCTTGACAATCAAATGTGTTAACTATTAAAGAAAACTTTTGGATCAACAACCCATCTGATATAGAAAATCAGATCGAACAATTAACTGCAACTTTATGAAAAGTAAAATAGTAAGTTATAATTCATGGTACCACCAACATAGCACGTACCCTTTCCAGCTTTTGCTGCAAGATTTGTGACCTCCACTTCTAACTTAGCTGGTCCCTGCTGAATTTTAAGAAAAAGGAAAAGAAACAATGGTGTCAACAATTCATAAAGAATTCAAACAAGGAAACCAAAATAAACCATGACAACTTAAATGCTGATTTAAACTACAAATCATTTGAAGGTTAGTCAAAAAGATAATGAAAGTCATTGCCAGAATTCGTGTACCCCTTCAATAGATATGATGATAAGGAAATAAAATGGGACAAAATACTATAGGCAAAACAAGAGAAATTTTTTAATAGATACAACCAAAATTATAATGACGAAAACAACCAAAATTGGAATGAACTACTAGATGATCTCAAGCAAGCACCAGCCTGTAAATTTATTTGGAACAACACTAAAAGGATCAACAATACATCAAAGCTATAATTACAATTGCCAGAAAATCTAAAACAAAGAAACTCCATTAAGACACACAACCAAAAATGTAGCTTGACTAAAAAAGAGGAAATTTTCCAAGGATTTGCTGTACGGTTTGGCATTTGAACCTGCAACTCTATTCTGGTAGCAAATAGACCTTGTAATATCAGTGAAGTTGTAAAAGATCAACAGCATAGCTCATAAAGGGTAGACATGATGCAAAAACAACAGGCCATCTCAACTGGAGAACGTAAAAATACACATTCTGTTGATGGATCCTAATTCTAATTGTTTTTCCTAGAGCAAAGATATCCAAGGGGTGACTCATCCTAATAATAATATGCAAATTACACTGTCATCTATGAATTTACTCAACATATGACTGGTTTTAAACAGCAACAGTATGTCTGTTCACTTTTTGCTTTTCCTGCACAAAGAGAATGCAACAAATGGTGATAGACCCTAGATTGGATTTATGAGGCATAAATGGTAACATTGACTTGAGGACATTGAATCACAAGTTGATATCACGAGAAGAATTAATTTGAAAGATAAAAACAAAAAAAATATAGAGTTCTAAATATGAATACCTTACGAGGAATTTCAAAAATAAAAAGCTCATTCCACTTTGCTACACCCTTAACAAGTTCTTTTGCTTCTGGAAGTATAGGCTTCACACATTTTGTCCTTGCACTCTGAGGAAATAGCTTTTGCTGATCTGTTCCCTGGCTATCAACAACAAGGCGTAGAGCACAAAAGAAGTTATGGCTATTTCCATCATCAATAATGGGCAAACCCTGCAGAAAGTAGGAAGGTTCATCTCACTTCCAGAAAAAGCAAACACAATTTGGTATATATGATAAGCACTATGAGCTAAATAAACTCTATGGATTGCAACCTTAGCTTCAAGTATCTGGATAACTGCATAGCATCGTGGTTCCCTAGATTCATCTGCAACTTTCAATCTGTCAGAAAATCTTGGAGGTGGAATCCACACAGAAGCGCAACTACCATGATGTAGTATCTCAACTGCATCTGAATCTGTATTCGCACCACCTTCAACCTTTTTCAGATGCATATCACACCCAAGTTCGTTTCCTATTGTTACAGTCTGAAAATCATCTTCATCCAAAGCAGAATAAGTTGGATCCTCTTCATGCCTGTGATGACTGCTGGTTTCCTGTGCTTATTGAGCATTAAGCAAGCATCATGTATTAAATCAAACAACAGCAAAATATTTTAAAATGAAGAGAACAGTTAAATCATTTTACCTTATTTAATTTCATTGCTTTCTGATCAAGTTCTAATTGTTTCCTCCAAGAAAGAATGGTTCCTACAAAAGTTTCAAGGTTGGCAGCACTGACATTTATATTTAGGATACTGGTTGCAGCAACACGAACTCTCTTTGCAAGCCTTGATGGTGGATGCATGTTGGTATCATATGTTTCAAACCTTGAAAAGTAGAAACCAGAGAAGATCATGGATATAAGATCTGCTAAAACAAGTGCAGCACAAACATGAAATGTGAACATGAACATATAGCCAACAACATACTTAAAGATTCCATCAAATGGTTCGACAAGTGGTTCCCATGCTTCTAATTGTGCATTGAATGTTGAGGCAGCAATAGAGGAAATAAGTACAGCATTCATTGCCTCTAGGCGACCATGAGACACAAGCTTGATATTAGTTATTGTGGTATCGAATAGAGGTGTCATCTGGAAAGAAATTTGCCATAAGAATATCATATGATAACGAAAATTGACTATCCCATATCAATGTCAACAGTGATCCAGTCTCAGGGTCTGCATACCGTTCCACATAAGCTGTCTAAAACAGTTAGAGAGAAGCATCTTAGCTTCAGTTCAGCCATTATGTTTTCTCGGGACTTTGGCTTTACAGAATCACCAATAGCAAATGCCAATCGGCTGGAAGGCTTTTTAAGATCCGAACGAGCAAGAAAAGTGCAGGCCTGCAGATGAAAGGATAAGATTGAACACAATAATTCCTTATGTTCAGATGAAGATTGATGAGTTGAAATCCATAAATTAGAAACAAATTAGTGATTCCAAAAGTAAGAACCAGAAGATGAATATCAAGTTGAAACTTTTATGATGATTCAACGTATAGAAATCACATATAAACGTGGCAAATTCAGATAGAATTCCGTGAACTTTCATCTTAACCTGATTTTCAACTTTCCAAATGCTCCAACAATGAGATGCCTTTGAGCTTGGAGATCTTGAAATGGGCACCTCAATTATATTTCCTTGGTTAACAAGATCCATCCTTGGGCAGCACAATAAAGCAATTCTAGGTGCTTCATCTATTCTGGTGACAACACATCCTAGTGAAGCATAACCAGGAGGAGCAATTGGATACCAGAAAAAGACTTCATCAGTGCCCTTTCCCACAATATGTGCAACTTTAGTGAACTGCACTGGCCTTGAGGAGATTTCAGGATTATCAGCCTTAAAAACTAAGCCCAAAGCAGGTGGTTCCAAGCTGCAAAGAAGGAAATCAATACCATAAGTCCATCAAAGGAAAATCTTCCATTACAAATTACAGTATACAAAAATGGATGGAAAACATTTATCTATAGTAAAATTTGCTAACCCTTCGGTAATGCAATCTCCTAATATGGCATAACCAGGACGTGCAATAGGTCGCCATATTGAGACAGGTCGCCGTACATCACTACCTTTGTCATACCATATCCTCTCAAAGTTGGGAGTTGATATGTAACAGGTAGATGCTTTTGAAATTGATCGGACAATATCCCATCCCGATGAATTTTCACTCTCACTGCCTGCTTGCTGACTTTTGCGGCCATGATTAACAGTCAAATCTGATGTGGTTTCTTTAGACAAAGACTGATGCCGAATGGAGTTCCACAGGATAAGATGATTCAGGTCGCAGCCACTTACTCTTGGAGGATGTTCAGTTGAAGAATGCGCACAAAAGGATGCTATTACATTGTCCACACGCCAAATACTAAAACCAGATGTGGACAAAGGATTTGGTGGCACATTGAATATGCATTCCGAATATGTTGTGGATGTTACAAGATCAGACCGCAAGCAATAAACAATATGAGTTGGTGGTTTTTCTCTTCCTAAATGTGCTACACAACCCAGAGCAGTGTATCCTTCTGGTGCAATCGGCATCCAAAGCGAACAATCAGTAACAGAATCAGAGTGGTCTTCACCTCCAGATCCTTGAATTCCAGAGAACGAGGCAATGAGATTGAATCCAACCGGCTTTCTCACACGTCCATATGTATTACTTACTGCCATTACTGTTTGTGATGGTGGAATAGTCCTGACACATTACAGATAATCAAAACTAACAAAAATAAATGTAATGTGAGGAAAAAGAAAAGTTCAGATGATACAGAGAAAAAGATAAAACAAACATATATGTTTATGTTAATAAGTAGACTCCAAGTAAATTCCATTAGCAACTGAAAGAAAAATCAGCAAGCTTACTTGTAATATTTGTTAAAATTCGGTTTAAAACAATCCTCTCAAGAAACACCTAGCATATCTAACTATCAATACGGAAAGTTCTTTTCAAACAACAAATTAACCATGAAAACAGAATGAACAGAATGAAATAAATTAGGCTCCAAAGTAAAATAAAGTTATTTCAATAATCAACTTCATCCAAAGTCCAAACTTTTATATCTCCAATATTCTTCAAAACTGATGAATCAACAAATGCGGAAGCTTCAATATAATTCAACCATTTTTCATAACATCAAAATCATGAATGGAACAGCTGTAAGATCATTTTTAAACTCATAACAGAAGTAGTAACCTATCATTTAAAAAGAAATTGAATCTAACAAAAACTTTTAAACGTACAACTAATTGGTACTAATCTGTTACAAGATTCATTATATAAAGAGTATTCCACACTCTATCGTATGCCAACATAACCCTGTGAAATATTCAAGAATGTTGACAATTTCTTGGAAGTAGATTTAATGATTACCACATAAAATTAACAAGGCATTATGCATGTGCCAAACTACCGGAGACTGTACATGCCAGCTGAGATTACATTATCTTCTAAGAAAATCAACTATAATGTTAACATAAAGCCATTGAATCTAATGAATGTTCATCCATAAAGAGTTGTCTGCGCTACAAGATTTTTTTAATGAGAAAATTCTTATGCAAGTCAATACAAAAGTCACCTTGACGTCACACAATCTCCCAATATAACATAATTCGATGGAGCTTGAGGCCTCCAGAAGGTAAGGTTATTACGAGGCCCATTTTCTGCACAAAATAGCCATATGTTCTTCAGAAAAGACCAATGAATTGGCAAGACTCAGGTACGTCCTACAGCTTAAGGCAATCAAAGCTAAGATACTAATATGAAAGATAAATAATCAACTTCCTCAAGTTAAATAGAAGACAACCTTTTGGGGATACCCAGATTCGGTCATAGTTGATACAAGGTGCCAAAGGAATCGCATTTCCAAATTGTAATGCTGCAGTTGCCTGATTCTGCAAGTTAAGTAATAGAGAAATGGCACTCAAGGAAAGATGGAAGCAGATATCTGTAGATGTCAGATAAATATTTGTTTTCTCCTTCAATGAAGTGTACCCCCCTGAAATATCCACAGGATCAAGAATCATGAGACCAGAACCAGCCTCAACTGTCAGATCCTTCACCCGGGCTCGAATCCAGGTATCATCGTCTTTTGCTGCATACCTGTAAAGTAAAACAGGTAACAGCTTTCAATCACATCTATGATGACATAAAACTAAAAATGGAAAAAGACAATGTTCTCAAGCAATAATAACATTATGTTAATGTATTTTCAGTAACCTCTCTTTTATCAAATTCAAAGATATATCATTATCTAATAGTTCTCAAAATTTTGATGAAAGTCAAATAGTAAATAGGCTTAAGAAAGACCAAAATTATAGTGTTTCCCTAGAAAAATCCCGAGAACGTGAAACATAAAAAGACATAGCAACCAATGGGCATGGTCACAAACGGGCTGCACCCAACAACACAAACGGGGGTCGCAAACGGACCGAGCCAAACTTCCTCAAGCCCTGGGTCATTGTTCTAATACCATGTTAACACTCCATGGGCCCGGAAAGTGTTGGCTTACGCACACACGTGGACTTATAGACGGGATTGAGCCCATGTAACACAAAACCAATTGACTTGCGTTAAGGCCCAATCTACACCACTTATAAATCACTTTAACTCTTTATATTTTTCCTATGTGGGATGTATTCATATTCTCCAACACTCATGAATGACGTACGCCAGTTACAATTTACCCAACACCATTTTAGGATGGTAGCCTGAAGAAAGGGAAGCACCAAGAAGTGAAGAGGTCAATTAGTGAATTTGCATTTTCACATTTCTGGAAGAGTGTAACCTAATGAATGTCTTTTCAGATCTATGCTTTCTGGTTTCTTTTAATCTTCCTGCTTTAATGTAACATATCCATTATTGCATCTGCTCCACATACTGGAATTCAGAGTCATTATTCCTAGCAGCAAGTGATTTTGAGAACAGCCATATGAGGGCTAAATTAAAATTTGTGGTGTTTCAAATATGAACAGGAAAGTGAAGTTGAGGTATAATTTTAGGAAAGCACCAAACTGGAATAAAGGAGACACCAAGGGCAACATTTAAATGGCATTCTGGGGCACAGGAATCAGGAAAAAAAACATCATGAAGACATAGGGAATAAAAATTCTCCCCCCGGGAACAGTTTACTTAGCTTCTGAATACTGAAGCACCAAATGGGTGGCAAGAAACACCAGCTCAGAAAAGAATGCAAAAGTAATAAATTGATATCTTACATGAAACTCAAATCCGTTTTTGCACGTAGGAGCTTCTCGCCATAAGAAGAATTATCCAGTGCAGATTTTGTACCATCATAGAAGGTAAACTCAGGAGAAACCACCTGAAAACATAAATAATAAGGTTCAAACCAATCACAAAATGAAATTGAATTTTCACAAAACCAGATCCTGCTTTAAATTAATAAAACCATAAGCCAGTAATCATAATAATAATAATACAATAAATCCTGTTGATTTCACAATCATATCAGAAGATAGACTTTCCTATTGAAAGTATAATATGATAGCACCAAGGTTATAATTAAGAATCCCAGTTTGAAAAATCATCAATACGACTTGTTGAAATACTGTCTGATCTTGTACAGAGATGACTATGAGCATCCCTGACCAAAGGTTTCAAATAACATTAGAAGAAGAGTACAGAGCATTTGTGTTTGGAAAAAAAGGACTTCTAAGTAAAACTAAATGGGACTTTGGTTTTTAGGTTTGCATGCCAAAAGCCACTCCATGAGCCATCCAAATTAAAATCCGTTCCAATAAATGGATGATGTCAAAAAGTGAGAGCAAACCAAATGGAAAGACAAATATATTCATTAATCAGGAAGAGAAAATAGACTTTTGCAATATGTATGGAAACACTAACAATAAAACCAAAGATATTGAATTATTGATTGGATAAGAATCAAAAGATTGAGAGAAAACAAAAGATGAAACAGATTCATAGATTAACCTGTTATACATAGAAAAGGAATTTAGCTCAATATCTGATTGAGCTTAGCTGAAATTTGGTTAATGTGTTACTGTTACAGGTTTTAATATTACTGTCACTATATATTAGAAGGTATGAACAATACAAAAAAGGATTTCCTAAGTTGTAACCATTAAAAAATTTCAATAAGACAACACAAAGAAATTTCAGTAAAACACAATATTATTCTTCAAAAAGAAAATCAATAAAACATCACAAAAAAAATTAATAAAACAAACTTTATCTTCCTTGTGGTGCTGTGTGAGAAGATGCACACGCAATAACATTTCCTAAGGGACTACTTTTAAGTTTTAAGAGCACTGGAAACCACTCTGACCCAATGGTGGCAAAATGCAAGAGAAGTTCAGAATGTTTTAGTTGGGAGGAAGAAATTTTTCTCATATTTATTTATTCTCTGAAAAAAAATGAAGCACAGGGAACTTGAAAATTTCAGGAATGAAGATGACTTGACAAGCCTCTGTGTCATTCTTGACATCATGACAGAATAAACCAAAAAATAAATGAGCTCGCAGCATGTAACATATGCGTGCATGTGTGTGTGAGCGAGCGACATAACACCCCAAGATGTCATGTTCTTATATATTTGTCAAAGCAGACAGAAATTAGAAATTGATATGACAATGTGCCCAAACAAACAAATTTAATGACAGTAGAAGCAAATATTCAAACCTCCAATGCAACTAAAAAGGAGTAAAATGACAATAAAGACAAGACAAGAAAAAAAAAAGGTTTACCTGTGATTCAAAAGTGAAACTCTGCATTCTGTTTGAATCATTTTGATAGTCAGACAAGTTCAATATGTCTGATGATATATCCATGTCCAGAGTGCTTTTGTCACCATCAGATGAAGAATTGTCAATTAACGAAATGTCAACACCATCCTCCGCAGAAACTGAGTAACTGCTGTCATTGCTCAAGTATGCATACTTCCTCAAAAGGGAACCATTCTGATGGATGAAGAACAAAGTATTATTACAAAGCTAATTTAACTGCTTCAATAGTAGAAAATTAACAAAACTTACTTGTATGAATTATAATCTGAAGAAAAAAGACTATTTGAGATTTTTTACAAAAATGTTGAAAATTCCAGTATTTGAATTACCATCACACAGCTTAAAAAAACTGAACCATGCTCATTAGTTAAAAGGCTCATAATTGATACTAGATATGTCTTTCCCATAAAGTAACCACCCAATAAAACAATCTACCAGAGGCAAATTAGTCCACATGCCCATTGCTAACTTTACATGCTTTTTAATTAGATAATGAATTGTTTGAAAAGTGTGATGTTTTCAAGTTTTATCTAGAGAAAACTGAATATGAGACCCTCTGGGTTGGGATTTTCTGAAAAATTAAGTTATGTAGAACGTGTAAGCCATGTAAAAATCCCAGTTAACGCTATATCAATATCTTGCTCAGCATGCTAAGTCAAAATATACATAATGAGTGGGAAGCACAAGTACCTCAATCTTTACATTAACAAACCGCAGTCTCTTACCACGTCCAATTATTATGACTGGTCGTGATCTCGCTGAAGAGACTTCCTTCACATTGGATTCTTCACTTAGAGAGATCACCTTTCCACAACCATCATAAGTATACTCATCAACTCCCCTGGCATCTGCTATTAACTGTCTACTTGGTGACAACTGCACAATATCTTCATTCTGTTTGTAAACAGGTTCTAAGAGTACTATACTATTGCCTTTACAGATGGGATCGTTCTTAGGATCCATTGTTTCCTCCCTTCCAGTTATAGCCCCCAATGCCGGCACAAAGAACTCTCCCACAGCTAGAAGAAAATCTGGAACAACAAGGACACGGGGCTGCTGAACCCTAACCACACATGATTGAGAGGAAAGTCGCCATCTATAGTCCATCAAAAACATCGTTGAACATGGCACATCCATGTCAAGGCTGGATTGAGAGCTTGTCCTCCTAAAGCTACTCCTATTCAGAGAATGTGAAAATTTCCCAGTAGAAGCTTGTTTAGTAGCATCAGTAGATGATCCAAGCATCAGGCGCATTTCAGGTTTTGTATCAGGACGATTGTCCAGGATTGAAAATTTAGGAATAGTGATGTAGAGATCTGTTTCAGACAATGAAGATGTCCGGTATGATACCCAAAGACCATCCAGCTGCAACGCAGCCAAGACGCACGAGAACAAACCATTTAACATGCATATAAAAATGACAGCTAGACAAAGCAAATATGTGTCTGTGTGCATACTGAGCTTGAGAATTTGTCATTACATATATAATGAAAGAAAAGACTCACAGCAAGATGAGCCAACGGTGACTCATGAACACCATTACATAGCTCAAACAATGCGTAATTCACGTGAACTGCTACTATGCTAACAGTTTGGGAAAATAAGATTTGACTATTCATGTTGACTTTATCTACCAGCATCCGCATTGTATTCTTTGAATCAGCTTTGCTTCCACGGAAACTTGGAGGAAGTATTGGCTCTTCATATAAATTCATGTATGCACAATCTAGAATTACATTGTATTCTTTATCAGATATCACAGCATGAAGGAAATCCACCTGCTCAAATTTTAAAATGAGAATCACCACACAAAAACAAAAACTAATTAGGAGACAGACAAAAATGGATGCAGAAAAAAAGGCAACAATAGAGGGCATGAACGAAAAGAATTTTGGTTTTCTCCATTATCAATCAGATGAACAAGGCTGCCATCCAGTTATAATCCCAACAAACAATATCCCAAGAGGATGAATTTAGAAATGCATAAATTCAAAGAGAGGTTGAAATGGCATCCATGGAAAATAGCTTGAGAGAACATCTATAGCATGAACCTTTCGATGGATGAGTTAAGAACATGTCCAAAATTAGTAACAACCAGGAGGTAGACTAATGACAACAGGGTGAACTAATTATGAAGAATTTGAAATGCGAAGTACACATTACCACTAAAAAGAACAACAATGATGAAAACAATCCACATAACCAACCTCACCTAGATTGGTGTTAGGACACAGTTAACTTGAGTTGGAATGTAGAATTGCATTTTCAGAAGTTAAAAAGGAAAACAAAAGGAAAGCAAACAAAAAGATGTCAGCTATATATTTAAAGAAGAAAGCTAAAAATGTGACTTCACAATCTGCTAAATACTTGGAAAATTCACCAAGCCACTGCCAGTAGGGGTGAGCAAAAATAATTGAAAACCGAAAACCGAACCAAACTGACTGGTTTGGTTCAGTTTCTATCATAAAATATATTAGTTCGGTTTAAACCGAATCAAACCGAAATAAGTTCGGTTCAGTTCGGTTTTTATTGTAAAAAAAATTTATTAAACCGAACCAAACCGAATTTATAATATATTTTTAATTTTATAGGAATTTATAGGTCGGTTTGATCGGTTTAGTACTAATATTTTAAAGTTTATTAATAATATGAGTTTCTAAATACTTAAAACTCTTGATTAAATCATTTAACACCAAAAAAAATACTAACCAAAATTCGTTAAATTCATTTTAGATAATCGGTTCATTTGGTTGTCTAAAAAATTAATAAATAAAATAAATATAAAAAAATTAGCATTAGTAGATCTCATAAATATTATAGAATAATGCAAAATTACATAAGTGCAATAGGTTTAAAATTGCAAAAATGAAAAAAATTGAAAACCCAAAAAACCAACCGAACCAAACTGAGTTCGGTTCGGTTCAACCACTGGTTCGGTTCAATTTTCTTATAAATAATTTCGGTTTAGTTCAGTTTTAGGCTTTTTTTAACCGAACCGAACCGACCGATGCACACTGCTAACTGCCAGGATGTAATCTTTTAAAACATAAAATAAAATAAATAATATTGAAGAGATCAATATAAAGAGAGAGGATAAAATCAGACTTTCCACCTTCCCCTAAAGGACTTGCCTCATAACAACAGACTGCATGAGAACAAAACATGGATTGTAAAATATATAATCTTGGTAATAACTCAACTACCAAACTGGTTCGGGTGTGTACATTCTATTTTCACGTGACACCCCAATCCCACATCAGAAAAAGCTGATCGAGTTGATTTTCTTATAATGGTACTAGTAAGCTACTATTCATACCAACAGGTTGAATTTTAGACCATGTGGACAGGCCCTGCCCTGCCCTGCCCCAAGCCATTAAGCCAAGCTCTTGCATTTCACCACTTGCCTAATCAATTTCAATAACATTGTGTTTTAAGAGAAAAATTCATCACAATCCAAATAGGCAACTAAAATATAACAATTAATAATATTCAACTATGGATAAACAAAGAAGAAAGTGGTGAAGGAAAAAAATTATTGTGTTGACTATTTAACACATATGGCATACATGTTACATGCTCATACTATTAATTTTATCAAATCTATCAATCAGGAAGAGAAATTATATGTTCCCTATAAAGAGAAAATCCAACGCATCAATGAATGAAGGCAGAAGATAAAGAGAGAAAGAGACGAAGACAACAGAGTACTGAAAATCCAACAACATATTACCTTTACTTCAAGAGAAAACGTAGGAACTCTCCTAAAAACATCCCTCAAACTGCGACGCACAGTAACATTTAGCTCTTTTCCTTCCCGTATCATAGTCTTGCCTAAACAACCATCCACTCCTACAGACATGTTGATTCCTAGAATCTGATTTTCGAGACAATGAACTGCAATTCAGGAACTGAACTTCTGATTTTGTGAACAGTAAACTAAAAAAAGACATGTAACTACCTTGGCATGAAGAACATCCATGTGGACAGCTGCAGGATCTTTCTCTGGGCAGCCATGCCAACTAAATTCATTTGTCACCTCCAACTGGCCTAGATCAAGTTGAATAAAACTGCAATGACATCCAACAAATAAATACATTATGCATCCATCACTTTATTAACTGCAAATTATAAAAATTTAGGATACTGTTTAATTTGGAAGGAAGTCAAAAAGACAGAAGATAGAGGAGTTAAAAATTATTTAGGCCCCACTGGACATAAATTTTTTGTTATCAAATATATATTAAATAAGGATGTCAAAATAATATATAAAATGAGACAATAAAACAATCTCAATGCACAACACTACCGCATGACATGTCCAATACTGTAATCATGTTAAGATTTTCAATGATATCAACTTTTCAGTTTATCAAATTTTCACAAAAACATTAGTTCATGTAAAGGGAAAGCTTTCCAAATCTAAACAAAAATATAAAATTCAGTTCTTTCAGAAATGTCACACAAAGTGAACATTATACAAAATCTATTAAATAGGAAATGCACATACTCTTGGCTCATGGAATTCCTGGGAACAATGATAATTGGAGTGTCAAGTGAAAGGTCGAGCTTTAATGCAGTTGCTCCATCAATCTCGTATTTCTGAATTAACCACTCAAAACCTCCAACTTTATCAACAAGTTTAATTGCTTCTTCACTATGTGGAGTTGCAAGTTCCATAAAGTATGCAGTTATCTGCAGAAACATGTATTCCATATACACCACACCGTAAATTTCAATTGTTTAAACTTTTTTGAAAGAAAGACAGAATGAATAAGACCATATAACTAAACATTTTTCCTCTCCTTTAAAATCAATAATTTTCATAATTCTCCTACTCCTTCATTTGTTTTGATAAGCATAGAAACTATTTCTGGGACAATTCACTTTTTCTCAAAATCCCAAATGACGGATGTGGAGGATGTCTTACAAAAAAAAATCCCAATTCTTTTCGTTTGTAAGAAATCATTGAAAGGGCCAGAATTTTGTAACATTCTCGAATGTTTTATGTGACAATATATTTTTGTGATCTTAGATCTAACCACCCATCCATATTTAATCAAATTTGAAAGGACTAGATGCCTTCAAAGTGAATGCTCTGGTTTGGTCGGTGACCTTAAAAAGGATTATTACAAAGAATATATTATTGATTCAACACTAAAGCAAAACAGTATTATCTCCTATTGTTATCATAAGAGTGAGAACCATGTGTTCCCATTTTTTCTCTCTTAGAGTACTTAAAACAGGTTCTTGAACTGCTGATGAAAGTGAGTTTGTGCACAAAAAATGGAGCATTTCATACACTATCAGCACAGGGTATGTGAGTCTAAGATGGCTTGACCTCCCTTTAAACTTGATTCTCTTCTAAGTACAGAAAAATAAAAGAAAAACCTTTCTTATCAAGAAAAAAAGTAAGAATCTTATAGTTTCAAAACAAAGAAACAATGAAAGTCAAGTAATACAAGCGCCAACATCCCAGAATTGTTGACCCTATCTCAATTTTGCATTCAAAGGAACGACAATGTTGTCACTTATAACCAACTCTATTCCAACATACCTCTCGAACAAACCTATAGAGAAAAACAATGCGCACAGCAGACAGTCGACCACTCAAACTGTAATCATATCCTCTATAATCATCATCATCAACACTATAAGAATTGAATTTGAACTGAAAAAGGAAAAGGAAAAAAAAAAAAAAAAAAAAACCAGATTAGTGCCATAGAAGTTATATAATTCCAGAGCCAATAACATGTCAAGTAACTACCTTAATCAGGGAGTCAAGCCCTGGATTACGTATATCACAAAGCCAACTCCAGCAGTGATCTCTGCCTAGTGACATATCACAGAGTCTGAAATTTCCTAATGTGCCTTCAATAGAAAGAGAACTTGGATGGACCTTACATAAACAATTAAATCAAGTTAAATATAACAACAAAGATGGGAATAAGGATTTAAAAATTTGTACGAAAAAGTTTCCTAACACTAAAAGTTCTAGTTGGATTTAACAACACACAAATAGGAAAAAGTAGTAAAAGTGTAAAAATGAAATAAAAGTCACCAATGAGCTGTCTGTGACATACTTCATGGGGAGTATTTTCATTTTGTTACAAATGTTCAAAGAGCAATGAAGCAGAAAAAGTTTTCATGATATATTCGCCTCACCTTAAGATCTAACAGAAAACTTTCTTGCACAAGCACAGCAAGCTGAGAACCATCCTCTTTGCTGAGAGAGACAGTGACACTGTCAACATTCATGTTTAAATAAAATACAACACGGTTTTTACCATAGCCCAGCAACCCTTTAACACGGTCACTGTCTTCAGTCTTTTCTTTGTTCGTCAAAGATTTATCATCTGAGCTTCCAGCCATGTCTGTGCCATTTTGTGCAGAATCCACATAACTTAGGTCGAAGCCAAAATCAATCAAGGCAACAAGAGTAGGTCTGTTGCAAAAGAACTCTAGTTTGGACATGCGAATACTCATCTGAATATGTCAAATGGATATATCAGTATAGCAGTAAGTGTTGATAAGGCATGCAAGTTTATAACTAGAATACTTGATAATGAATACCTGTGTATCTATACCATCATAATCAGATGAAGAAGAACTCCTTGTTGAAAAAATAACAGATACAAAATCCAAAATATCACCACCCTGTGCCTCATAAAATATCTCATTAGAAACGTTTCTTCCTTGTAAACAATCTTGCTCATGAATCAAGGCTTCAGCACACTCAAATTCAGAAGAATCGATCATATTTCCCATAATTCCATGCATAGTCATCTCCCTTCTTGGCGAATAAATGCCAGGATCTGATCCAGACGAAAAATCAGGCAAAGCATCCTTGAAAGTATCATCATCATCATAAGGCCCCGCAGATATATCTCTCCCTTTGGTAATAAAAGGGCTAGAAAATGTAGGTGTCTTATCATTCTTCAGCACGGAGAAGGCCAAATACTGTGGTTTTGTAGACGAGTGAACTTGAAGTTCATCTTTAATTTTCAAAGAGTGCAACTTCATCTTGAGAGTCAGATCATCTTCCGAACGGGTCAAATACACCTAAAAAGCAAGATGATTATAATTTGCAAAGGTGACAAATACAAGAGCAAACAGTTTCAACACGCACAATTATTCAGGATATTACTAAAAAAAAGGCAGTGGGCAAGTCTTAACAAACTGGCACATCACCGAATCCCAAGAGAAAATCTAGCTCAAAGCCTCCAGATGAAAACGTTTAGATTGGAGCCTTCATGATGGTCATCGAGATAATGCATGCACCAAGTATAGATAAAATAATGGCACATTATCCCATGAGAGCCCATGGAAATTCATATCTCAGGCATTCTCTTTTTCCAAGGTTGGTAACGGGACTCGTTTCTCAGAAGACATTTGTGTTGAAAATCCTTTTTCTCTCGTCCCTATGAAATTTCTACTTCGCATAATGCTCCTATAACTCAGTTTTTTTGCTCAAAGCAACAATGTATTCTCTTGGAATTTTAAATTCTCCCAGTCGAAATTAAGGATTCTTTGTTTGGACTCTTCTAGACTATTTTCTTGCTAGTCCAGTGTCCATCGTATTTGTTCTTTTCACTTGGACAATAATTTTTGCCATACTATCAAATCTTCGAACAGATAGAAAAGAATCTGTTTCAAATGCTAGATCCTGTCCTTTAATCTTTTGTAAAAATAAGCTAATTCTTTAGGCTCTATGCATTTAGGGCTTATTCTTCTGAAGCTCTAAATGGTTTTTGTTTGGACATCGCGCTTTTATTTTGCCCTAATTGCTCCTTATAGTTGTATGTTGAGTTTATGGGGCAATATTTTGTCCTCCATGTGTGTACTCTCCTTTTTGCCTTCTTTCCCAATAAAAGTTATTTTTGTCACCTGAAAAGGGCCTTGCACCTTGATATGTCTTATGTCATTTACAGATATTATCCTCATATAATGCCGGTGCAGGATTGGATCAGCCAGTTAAAAGGCATAATGTGGTTAGTAGAAAAAGAATTATCAATAACAAGATTAAAACTAACAAAACAAACCTTTCCCCCACCAGCAAGAACCTCGATAATTAGTGTCTCCTCAAGTTTCTCCTCAATGTCATCTCCAGTCTGCACAACAAAACAAACAAACATTGAAGTATGACGGGTAACTACAATGGTAAGCTAAACACCCCAAAAAGCACCCTACTGTAGCTGCTAGCTAAATGAATTCAGTTGACTACTTAAAAGCATAAGGAAAACGCACAACATCAGTAATAGTCTGCGATATGCACATTTTTTCTCTATCCTAAAGGCAGTGAGTTTTAGCTGACCTTTCCATATATACATAATTTTGTCTCTAATAGTGCCCCATTAATGACAAGATCAGCTGTTTTCAATTTTGAGGTCTGAGGTCCACCAAGTTCAGCTGCAACATTGCTCGTCTCTCCAAGTACATCAATTGATGGAGGCACCTTCATAGAAATAAATCCAAATTTCAGAAATAAGCACCGAAATTACAAATGAATTGCCTGGATGTACAATTTGAAATCATATCAGCCATACGGAAGCTTGATAGGTAGCCTGCACAAGTCCTTTGAACCAAATGGCTTTCTCCTCCTCATTGCGAAACTCCAGAATCCATGTGCTAGAAGATTCTAAAGCCTGGGAAAACAATGAAATAATCAAACTTACGTACCAAAAAATCCCCAGAAAAACAGAAGAATATTTATGCAATCAATTGCCATAATATTTCACTTGTCTTAGCTATATGTAAAAGTTCAACGAGCTCAGCCCCTAGACCGAGAATGGCATTTTGCATCAAAAGTTATCTCACAACATAACTGGCTGTATTTCACATCACCAATTGATTTCTTTTGTCACCAGTCCCAAACACAAGCTACTTGTCCAATTACAAAGTTAACATATGAATTTATTATAGGTCCAATGAACAAAAGCAAGAATGTACTTTTAAAAAAAAATATTTGTGGCAGTAGTGGAAGGATAAGCAATGTTCAAAAACAGCAACTCATCAAGTGATCACATGGAATACTTTCGACTCGTAGATATGCTAGACAACCTTTCCATGGTTATACCTGGTGTTAACATCTTGAGCATAGGCAAAAAGAAAGTTGCCAAAATCATTTTCATACAGAATTTTCATTTGCAGTCAATGTTGGAGTATTCCCATGGTTTAATCATCTTATATTGAAATTTAGCAGAAACATAAGGACTCCGTTCTTGTGTGCAATGTATGCCCATGAGAAGAAAACAAGGTAGTCATAGTGCATGTCTGCAGCTCTGCGTAAAAGAGAGAACTCGATCTATTGTGGACCAAATCAATAGCAAATTGAAGTCATCTCCACAATCTGCAATTGTTAAATGAACTACTACCTTCTCCTTGCCCATTGGTTTGTGCCATGTTCCACACCCAATACCATTTTTTTTTCTTGTTCTTTTCTCTAGATGTTCAATTCAGAAAATAAACTCACACTGAATCCAACCTAGGGACATGTCAAAAAACTAACTGCAATAAGACTCAGTTGAAAGACAACATTAAAGCTACAACTTACCTGTTGAATGTCCACTCCCCTGAAACACACAGCAACACAGAATGGGGAACCACCAACATTTGATGGAGGAACTTCATTTACCTGTCTACCAGCCATACTGTGAAAGTGAAGTTTTATGTTAACAATGTAAAGAAACTCCAAAATGCAAAACATTCAAAAAAAGAAAAAAAAAACAAATCCCCACTTAAAAATAAGTAAGCAGAGTCAAAAAAAGAAAAAAAAAACTAAGCTTAGTATAAATAGAAGAAAAAAGAAACTTCAATGCAGAAAAAGGCATGGTTAAGACTTCAAATTACTACCATGCAGAAATCAAATGCAAGAAAAATAATGGGAAAGAGATTATTAAAAAAATTAACCTCAAGTATCGCTGGTAGCTCTGAGACCTCTGAGATTCCATTGCATAAAGATATAATCCAGATAACACAAGAAAACAGGGCTGCCATGTAGCCACAGAATTGCCAATCCCCTAAAACCAAGAAATTTAATATAGTAAAGTTTCTCTCATAATTGATGTGTCCAACCAGCTTATTTCCCTTATCATTGAAAACATGAAGAAATACCTTCCACACAAGGATTCTAGCTTCAGTAGCAATATCTGCAGAACTCCAAGGGGAAAACTGAGTTTGAAAATTGTCAACTGCTGATTGACCATAATTTTCCATAGTACCATACAGCATGTTCAACAATTCCATAAGTCTGCCATATCTTGCTGGTGAAAAGTGAATGCCAAGACTTGGAACTTGAATGGATATGCGTGTTGAAGGATAACTCGGATGAGGTACTTTGATCTTCAGTAAATATAGTTTATAAGTATCACCACCAAAGAGTTTCAAAATTTTAATAAATAAAATGTAAAAGAGAGTCCAGAAAAGCAAATGCAGGCATGTTAAATAGCAGTTTCAACAATTTCAAAAATCCGCAATATCTGTTTGACAAGAAGTAAATGCAAACATCTGCAACATTCAACAATCAATCAACTATATCTCAATCAACACTTGGCACATAAATAGCCATGAGCATCAACATGTTACTTCACAAGATACAATTATTTGTAATAAATATGTGCATTAGTATAACTACCACAAACCACAACTTCTAAAAACAGTACTTATTCTACAATAGAAGTAATAAGTGTTATATGCTACACAAGTAAAGCACAACGCAGAGTTGCAATCCACAAAATAATAACAAAATGCAGAGCATTGAAACCAAAAAAACACCTGATTGAGAAAAAAATTAAGCAAAATATTATACCTGATCAACAATCAATGCCATTCCGCACCTATCAATAAGAGAATGAAAATTGCCTTTCGTTTCAGGCATGCAGGATGTTATCGATTGACTACAATCATTTGGAACAACCACTGTAGGATTCTGACAACCAGAATCACAATTTGTAAAGAATGCAGCAATATCTCTTCCGGATATGTAGAAACGAGAATAAAAGCTTTGCCTTTGTTCATCAGCCTGACTTTCCTGCAATAAGAGATGTGCCTTCAGGAAAAGGTAAAAGCTGCATGAAAAAGGCCTTAATAACAAGCATACCGCAGTGTGCAAGGTAAAATGACCGAAATCCAAAAGAAAATGCACATCGCACTTCGAAGAGCCAGTTGTCCTTATAGGAACCCTAACTTTTGGAGCATCCAAATCAATGTCCAGGGCAAATCTGATAAAACCAAGCAGATATGCAAATAGGTCAAATTGTTTTTGTTTTTGGCCAAAATAAATCACTCAATGGAGAACCACAAATTAATAGGAGAAAAAGTAGTAGTACTCTACCTGTGCCTATTGACCAACATTAATCAACAAGTAACTATAATTCAACCATATTCAAGAAACTTTCAGAATCATATAAACTACTGCACAGGCTATATTCTCACCTGTTCTTTCATTAATAAATTTTCCTACAACTACCATCAATTAGAAACCAAAAAAAGTGCCTCCCACAGAAAATAAAGGGACATTAGTGCACAACAGACTCCTGACTAGCTCCGTACACTCGGCCCAAATACTGCCACTCTTAATTCTTGGTAAACACATACACTTTGTCACTCATCCCTGTCTCCACAACTTCTATTTGTACTCAATGGCATTCAATATATGCATTTTTTTACATCCTAACCTTTTGCACTATAATTAACCATAGATGAGTCACATACCTCCCAATTACATTCAAAACACAGAAACTTCATAACTTAAGAATGTAAAATCAAATTACTAACATGTTCCAGGACTCAGCAATCATGTAGACCAATGAAGCAAGGATAAATATCACGATGAATGAGCAAACAATCACCTGCTCTGTTCCTCTAATACCATCTGAAATTGCTCTTGTGCTCTACGAGTCACTTTTTCAATCTTCATCTGCAATTATCAAAGACAAAATTAAATATAAGTTAAATAATAATATAATGTCTGTCCAACATTCAATGTACTGTCATCATACCTGCAAAGCATTTGCAGTTTCTAATGCAACAGTAGGACTAACTGCATTACTTCTCTTCACGAACTCAAAGAAGTGATCAAAACTTTCCATTAACACCTGTAGCCAAAAGAAAGTGAGGAAGCTTCAGAAGAAAAGGGAAAAAGAAGGTTTGTCAGAGAAAAATGGAAAATATGAAAATACAAACAAATAGCAAAATATATTTTCCAACACACTAAATAGACATGATTTAGAAGATACAAAGCATTGATTATGAGTAGCAAATTAGTAACGGAGACCAGATGTAGTTCTCTATGTCAAGGAGATTGTAGACATTAAGTGACATACATGTTTCCCAAAAGTGAGATTTAAAAAATAGATGAAAAAAGAAAAAGAAACTAGGCTCTTCCCTGTTCTAACCACAATAGCCTATCTCCAGCCAGACTCCATTATCATTCCTAAATTACCAAAAAAAACAAAAAACAGAAGAAAAACCACAAAAACAACTTAATCCAAGGGGCAAAATATGTAGACCAACACAAGAAGGGCATTTCCCTTAAAAGAAGAATTGTGATGTTGTCTGCACATGCAAAATCATGAAAAGCATAAGATTTTTATTCAGTACTTTTTTCTTAGGCACTATAAACTCGCCTTTTATTTTTCCTTTTGTTATCACTAATCACTTCAAAAAATAAGTTAAAGATGCCGTAGTAAATATAAAAATTCAAAGTGCCTTTATATTAGGCCATAGATGCTGGTCCAGATAATGTCAATCACACTTTTAAACAACAGCTTGAACTTCAAAATGGCTGGATGTTCAATGAGATCATAATTTGTAACATCACTGCCCTTCCTTATCTGATACACTCAAATTGTTAGTGGTTCTCTATGCTGGGCACTTAAGATAGCTGTATTCTAGCTGTATTCCTACCATTCTAGGTAAAATACTTCAAATAAAAGCTTCAAGTTCTTACAAGGAAACCACATATTTATCATTGAAGGAACAAATTGCAATATAAATTTCAAGTTGGGAAACATAGAGATAAGTGCTAACATGAAAGGAACCACAAGCAATGAATTGCAAATGTAATTAAAAGACAAGTACTCTTTCCTTTTACCTGCCTATCTTCCTCCAATAAGCATTACTAATTAAAACTAATAGAGAAAAAGGTTATAACTCTAGCATAAGCAAATTGAGCAATATACGTAACTGCTGTATGCAGTTTCATATATGTATAAATCACTCCACTCCCCATCTCTCTCAAGGATTAAGAAATCACCGTAACATGGCAAGGAGAAATAGTTGCTGACAGTCTCCAATCAACATTCTCCCCAACTGGTGACCGCACAAAACTAGCAGATAATGCATTCACCTTCTTCTCGCTGGATACACTCTGAGAAACAAATAGCAAAATACATATAACCCAAATAAAATGAGAGAAATATGTGCAGAGCAAAAAATCAGTATCTTGTTTGTAGCAACAAATTCAGTACAAAACCAATTTAAATGAATAATATACTTAAACATTGGAATTTGCAAATTCCACGTCAAACATACAAAGAATTAAAATAAAATTCAATATTTGGGTTAATGGACAAATAGACAAGATAATCAGTATCTCCATCCATGTTCAAAATCGCTTAAATATAACTCAAAACCTTGACACAAAGTGCATCATAATCTTGCCATTACAGCCAACAAACCTGAGCAAGTGAACCACCAGGTGCAGATAAACCATAGAATTTCAACAACACATCACAGTGAGTACTGCGGTTTTTAAACTTTGTTAACACGTGTAGTTCCTCAAATCTACCACAAACAATCTCAGTCTGATTTACATCAATGATCCTGGCTGCAGCCTGCCCGATGGATACAGTCACCAAATACTGAATCATATTCTGCATGTCCTTTCCCGTGTGTGGCATTAACTCCTCATCTGGCTGGTAGCTGAGTAAATTATTGATTGCTTGCCATTCTTCTTTAGTCAGTCTTTCTTCTGTAAACTGTGATCCCTCAGAAGCACCTATATTACTTGAATCTTCAGAGTCCGTTTGCCTAAAAGGTGAAATGCAAATTACATTAGTAGACAGAAATTCAAAAACACAAACTAGATTTCACGAAAGCTAGAAATCAAAAATATCAAAAGAAAATAGCCACTCAATAAACAAGAAACAAATAAAGTTCCAACCAACCATCTAAATGAAAACCAGCTTTTCTTTTTAAGCCTCCTTTGTTCAGCTGCTTCCTTCGTTTTTACAGATTCAACCTTGGCATGTGCAAGTAACCTAAACGAGCACATCAGAGACAATATCAACATCTGGATATACTGGGAGCACGTAAAGACAAAAAAAAGGACCAGATGGTCAACTAATGGTTATATTTATTGCTATGGGCTTAAAACGTGATGCAATTAACATAAATTGCACTCAATATCATCTTTCAGAGAAACAATGTAGATGGAACCTTTGTTTTCTCAAAACAAATTTAAAAAAAAAAGTCAATTTGGTTTGAAAGAATGGCAAACAGCCAATCAGTAGATCGGTTTGAAAGTTTCCTCAAACCACCCAGGCTAGACCATGCACTCCCCTTGTTTGGGCTACACAACTCCACAGGAAGTCATATATACCACTTGCACAGGTGGGTGTGTGAAAGAGAGGCACAGAATTTTATATGCTTTAGCACTAATCATGACAACATAAGTACATCAGGCATTTTTGTCTGATGCACTAGAAATCAATTTATTTGAAATTAACCAGGAAGTTCATACCTCCACAAAAGAATAACCTTGGAATCAAGATCTTTCTCCATTTCTCTGAGCTCTGAAATATAGGCATTAGATGACTGTTGAAGTGAACTAGCATACAACTGAACATATCGGCGACGAAGATGACAAAGATGCTGGATTCGATCCCATGACAACCGGTAGCTGAAGCAAGAGAAACATTACAAAGTCACATTCAACTTCAGGAAATATATTAATATGGAATACAATTTATTTACAGAAGATATAAATAACACAGATTCTTTAATCAGCTTTTTTTTTTCAAAATATCAAATAATGAGATAAATATGTCGGCAGACTGCAGCACATTTTCTTCTGCTTCAGTTGACCTTGTATAATGCAAAAGAAAACTTGCATGCATGCAGTTAAAATACAATTCAGTTACACAAAAAAATTAAAGAAACAAAAAATAGATCCGACACATTCTTTATAAAATTGTATTTGTGAAAAATCCAGTAACAAGATACATTGTATAAAGGCATGTTTGTACCACATTTGCTTCTGCTGCAGGACAGCTTGAGCAGCATAACGCCACCATAGATGATGACCCGCGGAAACAGGCACATTGGGTCTTAAATGAGAAATTTCGACATATGTCTTGTATCTTGAAACAACTTCCAAAAGTTTTATCCAATCATGATATTGTGTCTGAGAAGAACCAAATTTCACGTAAATGAAGCAAACCATTTACTTGCATAGAGTAAAAGCAACACACTTAAAAGGTAGAAATTCTTGCTTAAATTTCTGTTCTTGTATTTGTAACAACATGATAGAGAAACAGAGGGGGACAGGGAGAGAGAGGGGGAGAGAGAGATGAAATCGATGGCCAGAAACCAGAGGTCACCAAGTAAAAGAACAAAATATTCTATAACAATGCTAATTCAGTTTACCTTGCTACCAAGAATTCCAGAAATAGATTATTAAAAGCTCAAAAAAAGTAATAAGAAATAAAAAGCCTTCACCTCTATAATTGTTAATGAGACATCACTTAAAACAAGAGAAGCCTTCTCGAATGGAATTTCTGGATCAACTCTTTCTTGTTTTCCAAGACGGTGATATTTGAGGGCTCCATTGATTGGTGAGAGCAAGTAGCTACGATTTAGAGCCCATTTAGACATCATTCCACATCCAATGGAAGGTTCATTTATACCATCTTCAAATATCTAACAGATCAACCAAGGTGGGAAAAAAAATCAAAGATATATGCAATATTTTAGTTAATCAATCTTGATTCATCATTCCAAAATAAATAAATTACTGAAAAGGATGGAGGCTAATGATTCCACATGTAGCTACCAACCTCAATCCATTCCTTGGGACTGAGATCTTCCCATCTCTTGTCAATCTTCCAAGGAAGGCTGTTAGAATCATGATAAACAGCAAGTCTCTCAAGCTGCAATGACTGTTACAAGAAAAACATATGAATTAACAGAAACAAATTTGATGCCATAGAAATCTAATATCAATGAGATGAATAAGTAAATAAACAAGCAGCCAGTAGAAAAAACAAACCATGAACTTCAAACATGAAAAACAATAATATGTATGTGCGCACGCGCGTGTGTGTGTAACAGAATGGTCAATCTTATCCCCTTATATAAAGAAAACCAACTGCTCAGCAACAAGGATTATAGGTTCTTTTCTACCAGATTCCAGAACCCTGAAGAATGCCAAAAATAAATAACTCAACTCAACCATGCCTTGATCTGAAACTAAGAGGAACTGGCTAGATATTCACTGCCTCTATCTAACCCAGCTAACGCCATATCCTACTCAAGATACTTGAAATCAACTCCAGAACTTGTTCATTAAGGATACTAGGCATAGCCAGCTATTACTTGAGGCTGTAGACCCCCAATCCAAGTACAAGATGTTAAGAAATCCACGGACCCGGAGAGTGTTGGCCCACTAACACACATGTGGACTTATAAATAGGGTTGAGCCCATGTAACACAAAACCAATTGGCTTGTGTTAAGACCCAATCTACACCACTTATAAGCCACTATAACTTTTTATATTTTTTCAATGTGGGATATATTCTCCAACATGATCTAAGAAAAATAAACATAAAACCACATCAATCGCTATTCCATAAGTTCAAAAGCAAAATATATTAATCAGTTGCATATTTGACTATGAATTAAAGGTAACTTTAGTTTCGCCTCATTATCATCATCAATGTTATTATCTTGCTCAAAACCATTGCAGCTGTAGCATTCAATCTCTGGAGAAAAGGGTGCCAGGGAAGCAACTTCAAATAGGATTTCATTGTTTCCTTTGATTCTATCTTGAAAATTGGGAGAAAGGGCATTACAATGCCTGAAAATGAGGATTCAACTAACATCCAAGATATTAAAAAGATGAAAATGCATGTTATTTTTA
>CATIWO010387028.1:0-23571 GCA_949673435.1 Macaranga tanarius
GTTTTTGGAAACCTACCCTTAAGACCTGGGGCATATTTCTAAAGTATGGTTTGATGTGGCTATTTTGGAAGAATCTCTGAAAGGTCATGTGAGATACGGCCTAGAGGAATTGACTGGATAAGCGAGTTGAACCATATAATAGAAATAATGTATGAAGGGAAGATTACTGATAGACTACATTCAAAGTTTCTATTGTACACTGGCTAGCCTATTATGAGTGCCATAAGTGGTGTATACATAATAGTGGACATAAAATATTGCTAAGAGATCAAGAGGTAGCAGTGAATGTAAAGAAGTAATATGGGGTAAGGCATATGTCAAGATAAAGAATCTACTATCGAGACGTTATATATCTTTAACAAGTGTATAACATAAGTGCTCTCATTATATGCTGGTCGCACGATCTATTTATCAATATGAATGGAATGAAAATTGAATATGTTCAGTCATGTGTGAGTGGGAGATGTTAGATAATATACACCCATGACTTAATCAGTTTAAGTTTTGAATTTGGTATAAAAGACTTCTAATAAAAGTCTATTTTCTATTCTTTGAATGAGTATGAGTTTTATGTTTTGTACGTAATACAACCCAAAAAATCTACGTAATAATTGACAAAGAACATATAGAAAACTCTCTGCACACAAAATACTCTGTGTATTTTCTCTCTCTCTCTCTCTACACACCAAAAATACTCTGTGTATTTTTTCTCACATTATAGTTCATCCCAGTGATATTTAGATTGTGAAGACAATAGCTTTTGCTCTAATAATCAAAGCTTCGATCAACATATTTACTACGGTTTCCACTGCATGAGAAAATAGTCAGTTACCTATATCTATTTGTGATTTATTATTTCTCCCTCTTTTCCTTTTGTTTTCTATAAAAATTTTATATTTTAAAATAAATGAATTTATTTTTTACTCGTGAAATGGTATGAATTTTAAAAAAGTAACTCGTAAAATAAAAAAGTAAAAAAATTTATATAGGAGCTAAAAAAAAAGGTATAAATCTTAAAAAGATAAAACTTTAAGGACCAAAATGAAATATTTTCTATTAAAAAATTACAATTTGGGATTTTGGCAAAATAATCGGGTGGGATTTGAATTTTACTTCTTAAAAGATTGTATTTATTTATATTTATGGCTTTTGCTATAGTGCAAATGTTTGCACCGGTATAAATGAAATTACAATCGTTAGATTAGTTTTTATTTAATTACAACCATTGATTATCTTGGTGTATCAATGCCTGTAAAATATATAAATAGTTGCAATTAAATGATAATTAATCTAATGGCTTCATTTGTATCGGTGTAAATATTTATACAGTATAATGACTCTTTATTTATATGTGGGACTTTTATTTCAAGATATTCCTTCGGATACACATGAATTATTAATTTAGACAAGTTTTTTCTTGTAATTAGACTGTAAATGAGTTAAACTAAATCAAATGCTAAAATATTTAATGTCAATTTGTTTATATTTAGTTTTAGCATGGATCTAAAATAATTTTTTTTATGTTTAGTTTGAAATTTTGTAAATTTCAAATTTTTAATAAAATTATTTAAATGAGATTGAACTGTTTATGTACTTCATTATTATTCCTTCAAACAAAAAAAAGAACTTTATTATTATTAATCAATAAAAATAAGAACAGTATATGGTTACTTAATTATACCAATACAATAGGTTGATAGTAAATCAAATAAGTAAAAACCCACTCAAAATAATCAATCAAAATATTTAACTTAAAAATTATACTTTACATATTTAACTATAGAATTTCTAATAATCTCTAATTATTGACAGATCAATACATCTAATTGAAAATTTTAATGATAAGTTAATATCTATAAAAATTTTAATAAATTTCAACAATTATAGTTATCAAATAATTATTTTATACAATATTTAATATTTTTATATTCATTATATCTTTCAATTAAAATTTAATATTCAAATTTTCAGTGCTAATTTTACCAAACTCCACTAATTTTTATCCTTAAAACACATTCATTTTCTTACACTTTGATTTTTCAATAATGAATATAACAATATTGGTCAACAAAAAAAAAAAAAAAACAATAGTAATAGTAATAGCAATAGTTCTAAAACCACGTAGTTGCAATCAAAACTACGTGGTGTTGTGAAAAAGAATTCCAAATAACCTTGAATGTAGGAGTGATCGAATGTCGGTTCAGTTCGATTTAAAAATGACTAAAACTGAATTACATTGAACCTATATCGGTTCGGTTTAATTTTAAAAATACTAAAATTGAATTGAATCGAACTAAATTTTTCAGTTTAGTTCGGTTATTTTTTCTTTTTTGACTTATTTTCACTTTTTTTTATTTTAAAATTATTTTATTTATATAATTTTACAATATTCTAATAAGATTTATAAGATATATTAATGTTAATTTTTTATATTTATTTTATTTATTAATTTTTTAAAAAATCAAATAAACCGATTCTCTAAAATATATTTAAATATTTTTTTTAGGATTTTTTTGATGGTAAATAATTTTATTAAGAGTTTTATATATTTAGAAACTAATATTATTAATAAAATTTAAAATATTAGTAATAAACCAATCAAACTGAACTATAAATATATATAAAATTTTAAAATACACTAGAGTTCAGTTCGGTTCGATTTTATATAGTTTTTACTATAAAAACTGAACCAAACATATTTCGATTCAATTTAAACCGAATTTATATTTTATTTCTAAAAACTGAATCAAACCGATTGATTCAATTCAATTCGGTTCAATTTTTCGGTTTTGGTATTTTTGCTCACCCCTGCTTGAAAGTAGCAAGCCGACCATATATCCCTCTGGTGACCTTTCTACTCTTTTTATTTTCTACCCTTATACATATATATATATATAGTTTTGCAGCCAAAACTCTACCTCCGATTATCATAACATCACCACCACAGTCACGATTACAATTCTCCGACGCACGACTCGCAGCTCCGCCGCCAATTTCTCTTACACGAGCGAATCGGAGTTACATCTCAATAGTACGTTGTCTTCTCTTTTAAAAAAAAAAAAAATTTATTCTTCCGCTATTACTCTACGTCGTCGTCTCTGTGCCATTTGAGCCATTGGCGATGATTAGGTTAATTTTGAGTTTACTAAAATGTGTTGCTTCTGTTTATTTAGATCTGATTATGTGGTAATGTTAGGTTTTCATCAATTTGCAATGGCGCGTGTATGTTTGTTTCCTTGTTTTGATTGTTTGTGTTGTGATTAGGTTTTTGTTTCTTGAAGGATTGTGGTTTCTTGAATCGAATTGAATTGTACAGTGCGTTAATTGATGGGACGAAAGAAGCCTGCCGTGGCTGCGGATGAGAACCAGCCTGCAGTGTCTCAGGGTGGTGCCAAATCGAAGAAGAAGCAATTGATGATTGATGATGATGAGTATGCTGTTGATACAGTGTTGTCTGAGGAGATGAATGAGAAGGTTTCACTTACTGGGAAGAAGAAAGGCAAGAAAGGGAACCAAAAGAATTTACAGCCTAATCAGGATGATGAGGAAAAGGAAGATATGGAAGAGGACGATGAGGTTCAGCAGGATGTAGTCCTTGCTGGGAAGAAGAAGTCTAAGGGGAAGAAGAATGCTAATGATAGTGTATTTTCAGCGTCACAGTTTGGGTTACTTGGAGATGAAGATAATGATAATGATGATTATGATGAGAAGAAGTCTGAGTTAACTGGTGATAAAAATGATAGTGAGGCAGAAGATGGGCCTGTGGTGAAATTTACGGGGAAGAAAAAAGCATCAAAGAAAGGTAGCAAGACTGTTGGTAGTGTGTTTAGTGCTGTGGCTTTTGATGCACTTGATGATGATAATGAAGGAGAGGAGGCTGATAAATCTGAGGAAGATAATGATGATGATATGCCAGTTATTGAGTTTACTGGGAAAAAGAAGTCGTCAAAAGGTGGTGGTTCTGTGTTTACGGCAGCTACGCTTCGTGGATTAGATGATGATGAAGAGGTGGATGGGGATGAAGATGATGCTGCTGTAACTTTCTCAGGAAAAAAGAAGAAGTCCTCCAAGAAGGGTGGCAATAAGTTCAGTGCTGCACTGCTTGAAGAGGAGAATGATGAAGAGACTTCTGTGTCTGTTAATATTAGTGATGATATAATAGAAGCTGAGGACCATGATGGGGCAGCTATATCATTTACAGGTAAAAAGAAATCATCTAAGAAAAAGGGAAAAATTAGTGATGATGTAGCAGAACAACCTGGCATTCTTGAAACTAATGATACCGGGTTTAGCAAAGGTGAAGAGATTGCAGAAACTTCAAAGAACAAGAAGAAAAAGAAAACTAAGAGTGGAAGGACTGTTCAAGAAGAGGAGGATTTGGATAAGATTCTTGAAGAGCTTGGTGATGGACCGTCTGTTGAAAAACCCTCAACTGTTCCTCCACAAGACGAGAGCAATCAGGGCCATCTTGAACAAGTTTCACCAGAAAATGCTTCAGGTGAGAAGGAACGTGAGGAGGAAAAAGAAGAGTCTGCTGCAGCAAAGAAGAAGAAGAAGAAAAAGGAGAAGGAGAAGGAGAAGAAAGCTGCTGCAGTTGCTGCCGCTGTTGCTTCAGAAGGGAAGGAAGAAAAAATAGAAGAAACAAAAGCTGAAACGAAAGAACCCAAAAAGAATGAGGCAAAAGGTAAAACTGTTGATAAGAAACTGCCAAAGCATGTTAGAGAGATGCAAGAGGCACTTGCTCGGCGAAAAGAATTGGAGGAGAAGAAGGCTAGGGAGGAAGAGGAGAAGAGACGAAAGGAAGAAGAGGAAAGGCGGAAGCAAGAAGAACTTGAGAGGCTTGCAGAAGAGGCCAAGCGTAGGAAGAAGGAAAAGGAAAAGGAGAGAAAGCTGAAGAAGAAACAAGAAGGCAAACTTTTAACTGGAAAGCAGAAGGAAGAACAACGGAGGTTAGAGGCTATGAGGAACCAAATACTTGCTAATGCTGGTATTACTGTCCCTGCTGCGGACAAGGAAGGTGCACCGACAAAAAAGCCTAAGTACCAGTCCAAGAAGTCAAAACCAGCTGCTCATAATCATGCAAATGATGCTGCCCCGTCTAACATGGAGGAAAACATAGAAGCTAAAGAAAAAGAGCAAGAACAACAAGATGCTGAGAGTGAGGTACTGTCTGTTGTGGAGTTAGAAGAGGTTCAAGAAGAAGAATCTGTGAGTATGGAGGAGAAACCAGAAGTTGGAATTGAGGAGAATGGGATGGAGGAGGAAGAAGATGATGAGGAGTGGGATGCAAAGAGCTGGGATGATGTTAATCTTAATGTTAAGGGGGCGTTTGATGATGAGGAGATTGATTCTGAGCCTGAAAAGAAAGAGAAGAAGACTGCTGTTCTGGATTCTCGTAATGCAGGTTCAGTTCATTGCCTAATTAGCCTTTTGGCTAGTTCTTGTTCTCTTTCTCTAGTCCCTTTTGCTTCTGATTGTTGGTTAATTTTGTTCTCTACACATTTTTATTTTATTAATTTTTTTATCTCAGACCATCCTGCAGCTGCTAAGCCTGCAATTGCAGCCCAAACACTTGTTCCTTCACAGCCAGTGAAATCTCGGGATATTGGAAGCAAGAAATCTCAGCCTGAGGTTGAAATTACTGAAAAAAAGAGGACAACTGATGCTTCTGCAAAACCTAAAACGCCACATTCAGATGCCACTCCTAAACAAGGTGAAGAAAATCTCCGATCTCCTATATGTTGTATTATGGGCCATGTTGATACTGGCAAAACAAAACTGCTGGATTGTATCCGAGGCACTAATGTCCAGGAAGGTGAGGCTGGGGGTATTACGCAGCAGATTGGTGCAACATACTTTCCTGCTGAAAACATAAGAGAGAGAACCAAAGAATTGAAAGCTGATGCAAAACTGAAGGTGCCGGGTCTATTGGTTATTGATACACCTGGCCATGAGTCATTTGCTAATTTACGATCAAGGGGCTCAGGTTTGTGTGATATTGCAATCTTGGTTGTGGACATTATGCATGGCTTGGAGCCACAGACAATAGAATCACTCAATCTCCTGAAGATGAGGAATACAGAATTTATTGTTGCGTTGAATAAGGTGGGATGACTTTTATCATTATTATCTGTTGATTGTTTCAATTAGAGCTGTTGCCTTATCTACCTTTGATAATGTTTTTTCAGGTGGACAGACTGTATGGCTGGAAAGTTTGCCGCAATGCACCAATAATGAAGGCAATGAAGCAACAGTCTAAAGATGTGCAAAATGAATTCAATAGGAGGCTTATAGAGGTCATGTGCATTAAACTCTTGCCTAATGAGTTTTTTCAGCATACCTGTGCTTATTATTGACATTTTGTGTTTTCAATTTTGTTTAATTCAGGTTATAACTCAGTTCAAGGAGCAAGGGCTGAATACTGAACTGTACTACAAAAACAGGGAAATGGGAGAAACACACAGTATTGTTCCTACTAGTGCTATTAGGTATGTTTTGATTGTGGGTCTCTCTTTTCTGAACTTTGTTGGCTGTAAATTCCAATTTTATTTGAACCTTTGCACCCTTTTTTTCCTTTTTGGCCTTTTCTTTTTGGACAGGCACTGATATGTATCTTTGCTTATTTTGTAGTGGAGAAGGCATTCCTGATTTGTTACTGTTACTGGTTCAGTGGACCCAGAAAACCATGGTTGAGAAACTTACTTTTAGCAATGAAGTGCAGGTATGTATGCTTTTTGAGTTCTCTTTATTTCTATCAAAGGAATGCTTTAGGGTATGTGACTGTTGGTTTGTACTGTGTATCAGTGTACAGTATTGGAGGTTAAGGTTGTTGAAGGCCATGGAACGACAATTGATGTTGTTCTAGTTAATGGTGTACTTCATGAAGGAGATCAAATTGTTGTTTGTGGCTTTCAGGCAAGCTCAAACCCTATTCGTTTTAATATATTATGAAATGCTTATTCTGTCCTTCTAATTGATGTTTGTTTCTAGGGGGTCATTGCTACCCACATTCGAGCTCTGTTGACACCCCACCCAATGAAGGAACTTCGAGTTAAGGTGTGGTTCTGTTTCTGTAACACACACACACACACACATATATATCACTTTGCAGTTCGCTTGTTGAATATATAAGACAGTTCTAAAAAATATTTCCAGTTGCAAGTTTAAATTTGAAGTAGAAATGTCTTGTTATATCCAAGAATTGATGGCTTACATGATTCTGCATTGTTTAGGAGCTTTGTGCACTCTTCTAAGTGGAAGATATAAAAATGCCATTAGAATTCTGTCGTAACTGGAAATGGTTGGCCCATGAATAAAAAATAGATGCAACCATCTCATCTATCTATTTTATACTTGATTGCAATCTATGATGATAAATGGCCGACAGCTTCTTCTATGTTTTTCTCTCTTTTTAAAGGATCACGCTGATAATATGAAATATTCATCTTGTTGAGAGTGATTTAATGAATCTTTTCTAACTTGTGTGATACCTTGGAGTTATAAATTTTTTTAGCTAATGATGTTTGTGGATTTTCTTTTGGATGAGGAAGAGAAGTCGGATTAAGTTATCCTTTAAGCTTAGCAACAAACAAACTGACAGTTAGTACAGAACTGCATAACAATTGTTACTAAATTGTGCTTAACGACTCTGCTTTAAAAGCACACAAAGAAGCCAGGAGAATCACCTTGCCCTGTAATAGATTGGAAGAGAAAAATTGACATGAGAAGTATGCAATTTAAAGATTGGCTAAAGGAATTCTACCATGTGCTGGGCTTAATGTCAGAATATGTATAGAGAGGATGCTATAGTACTAAAGAATCTAAGATGCTGAATGTCAAGGTAATTAAGAGAAATGCACGGGGAGATGGTCCATTTGGGAAATGAAAATCATGTGAAAATGGAAATACATAGGCCCCTGGATCTTCTTAAAGATTTTAATCCTTGAATAATGTGCATGCTTCTAGCACATATGATGACTTGTAGAATCCTTTTTTTTTAAAAGAAGTTAGAGAATGCAATCTATCTTTCAAACTCCCAGTAAACTGAAATAAATAAATTTTTCTTATTATCTATCCCATCAAAAGGACTGCAAATTGCCTTCCCATTTACAGAAAAGAAAGGGATTGTATCTTTACATATTCTTCCAGTTATGGTATTTGCTGAATTGGAGTTTGGATCTGAACTGCAGGTGATAGTGGTAGGAGCCGCTAATCTGCTGCCCTTGATGTTGGAATTTTGTTTATTCTAGTGTCCAATTAAGATCAAAGCAATGCTTTTAATTTCTCAATTTTGTCTGGATTAGTGCAAATGTGTAATTGATTTTTTCTTACTCAGGGATTAACTTCTTTGCTTGATTGAGTAACAAGTTTGATTCAACTTTTGACACGAACTTAGTTTCCGTTTCTTCATAAATTATATTTTTCTGCATTTCCATGGATATTTTCAGTTTAATTCTTTAGTTTGTGTTTAGCTAATACAGTATTCAACATTGTTCAATTTCTATTCATTTTCTGGCATTACTTATCATTTTGGCTTCACAACGGACAAGTTATAACTATAGTTTGTTGTTTCCTGGTGGTAGTAAGTCCTATAACTTAAGTTGTAAGTATCAAAGATATTCATGGGCAGTGACTGGGACTACTACTTAAACTGTAAATATCTCACTTGATCCATAGCCTCACTCAGGATCCTTTTCCTCTACTTATCTGTTACGTCTACCTGTTTACTGTTTGAACTAATATGGACATTTGTTCAAAAAAAAAAAAAGAAGAAACTAATATGGACATTATCTGAAAATGATGCTAAATGAACTCTTCATTGATGATTCTCCATGAGATTCTCATATGTCATATAGAGGTGATACATGATATTAGGTGAAAATGGATACCGAGGTTCCATGGCCTCCTTATTTCTTCCATCTCCTCCGAGGATTGTGCACCTCTTGTATTCATTGCTATGTCTACCAATTTACCAAACAAGTCTTTTCAGTATATGATGTGACCTTGCAATGTATGCTTTTTTGTTTTAAATATTCTCATTCTAAATTTTTGAGTCAAGTGGATTGTTTATATAAAGATGTTAATTTGATTCAGGCTTGCTCTGTCTTCAATTTTTGAGAGCTTTTAAAAAGATATAGATCCTTTAATGTGGTTTACCAGCTCTCTGTTGGTTTGCCATTTTGTTATTCATGCATCTGCTTTGTTTGCAGGATGGCTTCCAGAATTATTAAATAAATATACTTGATATGGTTCAAATATTCAAGCATCATACTTTTTCTTACCAGAACAGCCTCCAAAATTATACCTCTCTCTAATGAATTATTGTGAATTGGTGGTTTCCTGATATCAGGGGGCATTTCTACACCACAAAGAAATCAAGGCTGCTCAGGGTATTAAGATCAGCGCACAGGTGATTGCAGTTTACAGAGCATAGCACTAAATTTCTAATTGTAGGAAAATAGTGACTTGTATACATCTTCATGGAACATGTGTATATGCATTCTTAATATTCATGAACTTCTCTTAACAGGATTTCTTGTTTTCTTATGTTCTGTTTTCATGCAGGGCCTTGAGGGTGCTCTTGCTGGTACAAGTCTATATGTAGTAGGACCAGATGACGATTTGGAAGAAATCAAGGAAGCAGCAGAGGAAGAGGTGAAATCAGTGATGAACCGGATTGAAAAGAGTGATGAAGGAGTCTATGTCCAAGCATCCACCCTGGGATCTCTGGAAGCATTGCTGGAATTTTTGAAGTCACCGGCTGTGGGCATTCCTGTTAGTGGCATTGGCCTGGGCCCAATAAGCAAAAGAGATGTTATGAAGGCCAGTACGATGCTTGAGAAGAAAAAGGAGTATGCCACTATCCTTGCATTTGATGTTAAAGTGTCCCAGGAGATTCGAGAAATTGCAGATGATATGGGCGTGAAGATTTTCATGGCTGATATCATTTATCACTTGTTTGATCAATTCAAGGCTTATATCGACAACCTGAAGGAGGAAAAGAAAAAGGAATCTGCAGATGAAGCAGTGTTCCCTTGCGTTCTTAAGATTTTACCAGATTGCATTTTCAACAAGAAAGATCCAATTGTCTTGGGAGTTGAAGTTGCTGAAGGCATAGCCAGGGTATGTACTGTTTTTAGAAGGCATTGCAAACATATGTTTTTAAGTTATCTTGTTTTATTTTTTTGATGATTTTCAGTTTATGACATCACATGACATGGCTTTAGCTCTTAGCCTTTAGATGTCAGATCAGTGTTTGAACTTTTAGGCCAAGAAAATACTGTCAGTAATAAGCTGTATACATTTCAGTGTAGTCAAATGTGCTTGGGGCACTTGCCTTGCTGCAAAAGCACCGCAAGAAAATGGCTCAGCACTTTTGGATAATCTAGGTGTGCCTTTATCAAGGTGCTTACTTATTGCATTTAGGACCTGCCCTTCTTAAAAGTGGGCATTACATATATATATATTTTTTCTACTTAAAAGTCCATGTATTTTCTCTTAAAAGCACTCAATTAGGGTAATTAATTTATTACACTTACATACATACATGCATTCATAGGCTGTGTACTTCATTGTCAAATGCACACATAATACAAGCGCCCACATTTTTAGAAATTTGTGTCTCATTTGACTCAGGCAAGAACTTCTCTTGCGACTTGTGCCTTGGGCAATTAAATGAAATATCACCCTGAGTGAATCTTTCACTTTTGGCTAATGTGGTATATTTATAGTTTATCTATTGGGTTCTTGCATAAATTATTACTGTTACCTTTTTGCTTTGGCTTCTTTACATTGTTTAATGATCAAAAAGATTGTTAAGCTCTCTTTTTTTGAAATGATTGCAATCCACTCTATCATATCATTAGGTCAGTCTCCATCTTTAGCCATAAATTATTTTGTATATAAACCATTGATCTCTGGACCATCATCTGACACCCCCTGCTTTATTCGCAGATTGGGACTCCAATTTGTGTTCCTGGTAAAGATTTTATTGACATTGGCCGTATTGCTTCCATTGAGAATAATTATAAGCCTGTTGATTATGCCAACAAAGGCCAGAGGGTGGCAATTAAGGTTTGATGCTGGATCTTTTATCTTTTGTTGGTTGCCTATGTTTTATATATTTGGCGAATCTTGGTTCTGATTAGATTTGGTCCTATTGGGTACCCTGTGGTTTTGCAGCTTGTTAACAACACTACTGAGGAGCAACAAAAAATGTACGGCAGACATTTTGATCATGATGATTTACTTGTTAGTCGTATCTCAAGGAGATCAATTGATGTCCTTAAAGCTAATTACCGGGTAAGTATTTTGGATTTAAGGACGTATGTTATACTTGTATGGTAATTAGGTTATTAAATGTACCTTTCCAACTAGAGTTTCATGACCTTTTTTATGTTTAAGGGGATGAGTTTTTTATTTTATTGAAATCTTGGACTTAAACATAGACTGCAATATCTTAGGGTCAGCCAATCTCAATCAGTTGATAGAATTCTGAGCTGTGATTTCTTTTTGACTCTGAACTTCTTGAACATGTATAGGATGATCTCTCGATGGATGAATGGAAGCTGGTTGTCAAGCTGAAGAACATGTTCAAGATACAGTAAGATTTCAGCTGTTGTTGGTTCATAGGATGGGACATGAAATGAGCGGAGAGTATGCAGGTCAAAACAAAACAAGACAAAATTATCGTCTTGTAATTGTGTTTTTACTTTGGTACTTTGGAGGGTCGCTAACCCCAGGAAAACAGCAGAACTCAGAAACTTATACTGGCACTAGTTGAGGCCTTTTGCAATCACCGCTTTGTCATCTTTCAAGGATTTGCGCCAAATCACATGAAGGTTGGTCTAAGCTCTCCTTAAGATTTTGCACCAACTCGATTGAAGGCTACTCTGAATCATTTGAAGGCTGGTCTAAGCTCATGGGGATGCTGTATCTGTGTTTAATTCACTTGGGAGGCTGGTCTATTGCTGCTCATATTTTGCAAAATTATCTTGTGTTGTTTGTTGGTAGCCGAAGGACAAGAAGACTGGAAAAAACATGAAAACGACAGCATTTACCGATTTTATATTAGCATAATGGCCGCTGCTTTGCAGGTTGCCATTAATAATTTTGACCTTATATATTTGCTTCTCGTTCTTTTATGTTTTCAATTTTAATTCAAGAGAAATGATATAAAAAAAAAAAGTAGTTTTTTTTTAGAGGAAGCTGCAAATTCATTATGTAATCAAAGAATATATATCATGGGGCACGTTGCTTGCAATTGCAATTTCAGATGGAAAATCCTCCATCCATATAGGTTAAACAAATGAGCGAGTAGGGTTGTAAACGAACAGAACCACTCGTGAGCTATTCGGAGCTCGATTCGAAAAAAGTTCGTTCGAGCTCGTTTGTTAAGTTAAACGAGTTGAGTACGAGCTTCATTTTGAGGCTCGTAAGTTAAATGAGCCGAGACCGAGCTTCCTTATATTCGGTTTATTTAAGACCGCGAACATGCTCGTTAGTATGCTCGCGAAACATGTTCGTGCATATGCTCGTTAAACAGGCTCGCAAACATGTTCGTGAACAGACTCGTTAGTAGACTCGTGAAACATGTTCGTGAATAGGCTCGTTAAACAGGCTCACAAACATGCTCGTAAGCAGATTCGTTACACATGTTCGTGAATATGCTCGTGAATAGGCTCGTTAAATAAATTTGTGAATAGGCTCGTTAATTTTATTGACTGCACCTATCTATATTATGTTACTACTATAGTTAGGGCTAAGTATGGGTCGGAACAGTTCGGAGAATGTAAATTCTCCGGACCCGACCCGAACGTCGGAAAATTCGAAAATCAATTCTTTGGACCCAGCTCCGAAAATTTAAATCTCCGCTTCAAATTGCTCCAAAAAATCGGAGCAATTCGAGACAGAGATTCAGAGCAAATGGAGAATTCAAGTCGGTCTGGAGTGAAACCAAAATTTGGAGATTATAGTATTATTCATTATCTAAAAATTCATACTTAAACAATTGAAAATTCCAAAACTTATTCTAAAACCACATAACACATGTAATATGAAATTAAAAAAAAAATCTATTAAGAAAAATAGAAAATGAAGTTATTAGGGGTGAGCAAATGTCGGTTCGGTGCGGTTCAAAAATGGCTAAAACTGAATTGAACCGAACCAAAATATTGGTTGAACCAAACTGAAATATTTCGGTTCAGTTATTTTTTTTCGGTTTTGACTTTATTTTTTCTTTTTTAATTTTAAAATTATTTTATTTATGTAATTTTTCAATATTCTAATAAGATTTATAAGATATATTAATGTTAATTTTTTATATTTATTTTCTTTTTTAATTTTTTTAAAAATCAAATAAACCGATTCTCTAAAATATATGTAAGTATTTTTTGTTAGAATTTTTTTGGTAGTAAATAATTTTATTAAGAGTTTTATATATTTAGAAACTAATATTATTAATAAAATTTAAAATATTAGTAATAAACCAATCAAACTGAACTATAAATGTATATAAAATTTTAGAATATATTATGAGTTCCATTTAGTTCGGTTTAATATATTTTTTACTCTAAAAACCGAATTAACATTTTTATTTCTTGAAATCGAACCGAACCAATTGGTTTGGTTCGGTTCGATTTTCGTTTATTTTGGCTCACCCCTAGTTATTATAACACTCATAATACTAGCATTCCAATTTCAATCCATAAAGTTTTCACTAAAACTATATAGTTTAATTTTTAGTTTATATACTTGAAATTAATATTTAATAAATCAATAATTATATATATATATATATATATATATATATATATATATATATATTGTTACATTATATTAAATATATTATTTCTAATAAATTATACTATCTTTTTTATAAATTTTATTTTAATATTTATATTTTAATAGTTTTATATTTGGAATATATAAAATAAAATGATTATAATTTGAATATATAAGATAAGATGATTATAATAGTACCATCTTTTAAATAAATTTTACTATTAAAATTTTATTTATACATTTAAATTTTTTTTATAATTTAAACATATATTAAAAATTAAATTTAATTGATGAGTATATTTGTGATGTCCATAATCATAACCATACACGTGGCAACAATCTGCCAAGTTACGTGGCATAAGAAATTTTTTTCACTCAACTGAACTTATATATATATATATATATATATAATTCTGAGATGTATAAACATTATTTCATATTACACACTTACTTAACATAAGGCTATATAGTACACAGTATGTCATTTCAAAATACCACATGATATGCAGAATGAAGGACGATTACACCAATCTCATTTCAGCCCACCTAAGACTCCAATGCCTTCACACTCTTAGTCTATTCGAGTCCTAAAAAATTACGACGCAAAGGGGTGAGCTTGCAACTCAATAAGTAATTACTAATATCACGTTACACATAAAACTTCTCCAGAACTAATTAAGGAGACATATAAAATAAATAATACCAACTACAAGAAGTCTGCTGCAATTCAAGCTGCGCACGGCCGTGCAAAAAATGCACACAGTCGTGCCTGAGTTCTTAAATTTGGGACCTTGAACCTGCACGACCGTGCACAAAAGACGCATGGCCGTGCCTGAGCCTTGAGCTTAGCACCCTAAACCCACACGGTCATGCGAAGAAGGTGCATGGCTGTGCTTGCTCCTTGAGTTTGGCACTCTGGATGCACACAACCATGCACAAAAGACGCACAGTCCTGTCTAAGCACTGAATTTAGTGCTTTCACTTCCTTTTTCCTCTTAATTACTCCATCAATCAAGAACATATACACTCAATTAAGATCAAATATTAAATTGAAATATCTCAAGGCATACACACAACACCACATCTCAATTACATTATACATAACTATATATCATCAACTTAGCCATTCTTTCACATAAATTCCATCCATCATTGACCACACACACAACACAAGATTCATTCACCAACACATAATTCTCAATCAAACACAAGCTTAAAGCATCTATATTCATAATTTCCACCACATCCATCACTCATTCATACATTATTTCATCCAAAAGCATAAACTCAAAGTACGTATAAATTACCACACCAACTAGTATCCACATGATCACATTTAACAACATATTTGATATTCATAACCAAATTCACATATTCATATATCATTTTTATTGTTCATTATCCAGCCGGATTCATCCTCACATAAATTCCTCACACTTAGCCTCATTGGCTATATTTCTCACAATTTTAATATCAATCAAATGGCCATTTAGTGAGACTATCCGCCCAGCTCAGTCTCACTTCACACATATCATTTATAGGTAGCTATACGCCCGGTTCAACTTGCCCATCTCACAATCACAATTTTATTTATAGGGCTATTTAGTGAGACTATCTGCCCGGCTCAGTCTCACTTCTCACATATCAATCATGGGTAGCTATACACCCAGCCCATCTTGCTCATTTCACAATCACACATCCTCACACTCCTCACATGTTTCACCTTCTTGTGAAATATAATATAGTATAACATAATATCATTCAATACAATTGCATCTCAACAAGTTATTACCAATAATTTTCCAATATTTCATCCATACTCTCATTCATAGCATTTAACATACACCTTTATAATGTCCACTACACAACACACATATATCATCATTTACCAACATCCTCTTCACATTTGTAATACACAAAAAGGTGGAACTCATTCCATATCATATTTAACAAAACTCAACACAATCGCATCAAAATAAATCATCATATTAATATTTCTTCCATGATCATTAATTCACAATTCATTCATATTTAGTAAATGAAAATACAATTATACACAATAGAGTTTAACCTATATATGTACAGATGTAAGTAATTACTTACCTCAAAGTACTTCCAACTTCAAAAAGGGTCATTCTTCTACTTATGAGTGCCTTCCTTCCCTTTATCAAGTCCTATACATAACCACATATCAATCTCACATTACAACCATGAATTTTGCACCCAAATACACTAGATGCACTTTAAAGCTCAAGATTCAATGTATCCAAATAATTCACATACAAGTCCAATGACCATGAAAATAATACTGGACCTATTCACATGAGTCTACTACTAATTGCAATTATAATTACTCAATTTAAACATGTATAAAATAATCTATAAATTTTTTATGCAAATAAGAAAAAACAGGGTTGACAGCAAGAGCAAGAAAATGTTGAGCCCTGCCAGACAACCTTAACAGAAAAATCAGCTCAAACTTAAAACACAAAAGCTATAGAGAACTCTCTAAAGTTTTCAGAGCATCGACCTTACTCAAATCAGAGCTCTACAACTCAAGTTATGATAAAAATACTAGGACTGATACAACATAATAACAGAACACGAATTTCACAACAAACTAAATTTAACTTCAATTAAACAAAACATATGCATAGCTTACCAAAATGAAGCTCTAATGGCTAATAGATCTTCTAAAGTTTCCCAAAAAGATTGTTAGATGTGTAGAGCAAGATCCATTCTCTTAAAACTAATCAATATCACCCTTCTTCTTCTTCCTCTCTATAATTCTTTACACTTTAACTAACACATACACACACACACATATAAATTACACTAATCATAATTCACCAAGTATATATCAAGGTGTCCCCTTAATTAAATGCTAAATCTCAATAAAGAATAAAATAATAAGAGTTCTAGATATTTATAACCAATTATCTCCATAATATCCCTTCACCCCCTTAATGAACTTGGATTATTACATAATAATCCATAACTTCCAATTGTGACAAAATAGTCCCAACTTTCCTTACAATTAGGTCTCTCTCTACCAACATGCACGTACCCAAACTTAAATATAATCCAAAACTATACTCAATAAGTTATGAAAATATAATGCATGATTGATGCATCCAAAATGCGGGTGTTACAATATTTATTTTATTTCAAACAATCAATTAGTATTTAAAATCTCAAATATTATATATTAAATCAGCACTTAAATTTAATAATAGATTATCAAAAATAAATTATTTGAGTTTCATTAATTACTAAAATGGTACTAAATTTTGCTTGTAATATACAATTTTAGATGTCTAATTTTTTAGGACAATTCTAGATTTCTAATTTTATCAATCATTTATTATCAATTTTATAATACATCATAAAAAATAAAGATAATAGCTATTAGTATAATTATTGAGATATATATACTCACATACATATATTATGCATGTATATGTGTGTGTGTGTATATATATATATATAATTTTAGTAAATTATCAATTTTGGTTTCAATTTTTCCATTCGGAGCAATTCGGGATGGTTCGATTTGGAGAACTTAAGATCTCCAAACTCGTCCCAATAAAAATTTTCGGGATAGTTCAGTTCGGAGAAAGTCAAACGGTCAACTGACATTTTCGGTTTGGATGTTCAGAACAGTTCGAGTTCTCCACGACCCGTGCTCAACCCTAACTATTGCATTGTAATTATACTAATAACATTGTGCTGACAACGCAAAAGATTTAAGTATAAATTGAAGACTGTGTCATAATTTTATGTGATTCACTCATTTAGTGAGAGTTAGTTAATGTTTTTTATTTTTATAATTTGGAGGAATTTTTTTATGATTAAACATATATACTATAATGTTAATATTTTAAAGTAATATCATTAATAGTATTAAATAATTAAAATTTAAATGAATGAGCTACAAAATTAAGTAAATATATTATAACATTTTATTAAATAAATATAATTTAAATTATAAATTACAATTTAATGTTATGTAATTATAGTTTGAAGGTTATAAAATAATTCAATGTCTAATAACAAAACTATGTATGTAGTTTTGAGGTTAAACTACATAGTTTTGTATGCAACTCTAAATGAAATAATGTAATATTTAATTATATAATTTCACAAAAGAAAAATTTAAGTACAAAACTATATTATTTTATCTCTAAACTATGAAGTTTTAAAATTTTTAATTTTTTTTGTAAATGAATATTAATATTATCTATAATTTATATTAATAAATACATATTGTGTACTAATAATATAATATTAAATAAATATAAATAATATAAATTAAATAAATATTATATAATTTATAAGAAATTATATATTTATTAGATAAATATACATTAAATAAAAATTATATAATTATAATTTAATAATATAATATTAATTTACATTATTATTAAATAAAAAAAATTAACAAAATAAATATATGTTACAAAACTACTAGTTTTAATTCAAAACTATGTAGTTTTAACATCAACAGCAAAGCTATGTATTGCAAAACTAAACAATCGACCAAAAGTTAACCTTAAACACTTTACTCTTATTGTGTTTCTTCTCTTCCTTTTCAACTTCAGCAGTCGCCCCCTTCATCACATCGCTGCTTCACCTCCATTTACCACCGCTGCCCTGATGCTGTCCATCACTATCATTGCACCACACATTACCAGCACCATCTTGTTCTTCCATCTCCTTCCATTTCAATTTCATCATCTTCTTCCATTTCAATTTCAGCCGCCTTCCTCATCCAGCCCTACTTGAGTTTCATCAAATCATCAGCTTACATTTTTACATCCATTACCTCTACCCCGATATGATCTATCACCTCTCACCATCTTCTTCACATCACCATCACCATCATTTTTGACCCGATGCCATATAGATCCATCATCGTCACGACACCATCTTCTTATTCTTCTTCATCCGGCCATCTCACCATCTTCTTATTCTTCTCCTTCTGAACATCACCATCACCATCAACTATTGACCTACTACCATCACCATCAGCTTCTCATCATCTTCTTATTCTTCTCGTTCTGTACTATGTGCTTCGTATAATTGTATATATTCAAAGTTAAGGAAGCAATTTATGCATTCCTTTAGCCTATGCAGTAAGAAATAGTGGCCTTTGTTAAGAAGAGTCATAAATAGAGAATATAGGGGGATCAATCTTTTCATTCCTTTGGTAGGCCAATTTTGTCAAAGAAGGCAAGAGGGTTGCAACATTTAGTTGGATCACTAGTTTCTTCTTTGCTTCTCATCTCTTAGGCAATGTTCTAGCATATTTTCATCCCGAGAAATATATATTTATGGTATGCAGTTTCTGGGAATTGATGGTCATATTCCAATCCAACTTTCTTTTATTAGTTCTGCTTCTCACTATCTGCAGTTTTCTATCTCAGTACTTATCGATCCATAATATTATTATTTTGACAATGATCGATCTTCTATTTCAGGTTTCAGTTGCTATATTGATATGTTGCCTATAAAATATACAATTATTTCTAGTTGAGACAATTGAAGTGGCTCAGTTCATTAATTTTTTTCTCTAAATTTTGGCATTAATTTTAGCCATTTGTAGTTTAATTTGGGTATTGGATCATTGTGTATTGTTATGATTTTCTTTTTTATTTTTTTTAATGTTATATTTTCCATTTGTAGTTTAATTTGAGTGGGTATTACATTTATTAGTTTTGCTTTAGTTGGATATTGTAATTGATGCTAAAATAGTTGTAATTTTTGAGCTCGAGCTCTTTGGCGAGCTCTTTGGCGAGCTCTATGCTGAGCTCTCTATTGAACTCATAATTGAACTTTTAAATGAGCTTTCAAATGAACGAGCTTGAGCATATTTCAAAATAGCAAAATCTGAGCCAAGTTTGAGCGAGCTCGAGCTCGAACAGTATTTTTGAAAATTAAATGAGCATGAGCCGAGCTTGAGCTCAATTCTTGAAACAAGAGTCGAGCCTGAATACCTTATTATTCGGCTCGGCTCAACTCGATTACAACCCTAAGCAAAACCATGGGCTGGTTTATTTGAATAAGATTAAAAAATAACAAACATAACATAATAATCATCAAGAATTAAATTCTGGTATATATCCTAGGCGGCACTTGTAACACCCACCTTTTTCACATACGTATTTATGACGTATGTATTACATGTTAAGTATAAGAAATAGTGGACCTAATATAAGCTTGAGTATGAGTTATGGGGAGGGACCTATTTGTAAGATAAGTTTGGACTAATTTGTCATAATTGAAAGTTATGGAGGTATTATACAATATGCCCATTTCATTAAGGGGCTAGGAAGATATTTGGTTGATATTTTCTTTGAGTATTATTATTATATTAGTTGTTAAGTGATAATGTGTATATATATTATTATTGTTTTTATTATTATAATATTTGAGGATAATTTAGTGTTTATTGGAGGAAGACTTTAAGAGGGGTAAATGGTTATATTTGATTGGCTAGAGTTTGTGTGAGTGTATATGTATGTGGGTGTTGTGGTGTAGAAGTGTAGAGATTTTGGTGTTGATGTTTGTAAATATTTAATTAAGAAAGTTAGTATTATTTTATTAAAGGATAAATTAGCATTAATGAGGAAGACATCTTAAGCTATATTTATTGAATGGTGATTGGTGGAGAATTAGTGTGTGTATATATAGTTGGTAGTGTTGTAGAGAATAATAGTGATCTTAATAGCTTTGGGGAGATTTTTGTTAATTCTCAACTCTTCTAACAATCATTTTGGGAAGCTTGAGGAGATCTAGTAGCTAGTGGAGCATCATATTTGGTAAGCCTTGCCTTTATTTTGGTTAATTGAATTAGGTTTTGATGTTGGGAAAATTCGGGGTTCTGTTTTTCCTTGTGCATCAATCTTATTGTTTTGATCATAACTTGAGTTGTAGACCTCTGATTTGAGCAAAGTTTAATATTTTGGAAACTTCAAAGTGTCTTCTACAACTTTTGTGTTTTGAAGTTTAGCTGATTCCACTGTTAAGACTGACTGGCATGGCTCTACATTTTTGTACTCATGCTTTCAACTCTATTTTGCATATTTTAATCGAGTTGCATCAAAAATCCATAATTAATTCCACACACTTCTAAATCAAGTAATTCTATTTGGAATTTGAAGTAGACTCATAGATCTAGCTTTACTAATATTTTTCATAATTTTTAGATATGTGTGTGAATTATTTGGGTATATTAAACTTTGAGTATCTAGTTGTTCTTTTGTGATTTTAGGGTAAATTGTTGTGCTTGCTTGTTGAAATATGATTGTGTGTAGGAGTTGATAGAACTAGAGGAACCTTATTCAATAGGGGGGGCTTTTATTTAAGAAGGAGTTGAAGGCTTGAGGTAAGTAATTATTATATAATACTTACATATAGTAATTCTCATGTAACTAAAGCTACATGTCTATGTTTGGTTTGTGCATGTAAATGGTTGTAGCAAAATTGATATATATATATATATATATATATATACATGTGTTGTTATGAGAATGATGAATAAATATACATATGGCATAATGTGAGGAATGTAAGGAAAACGTGAGTGTGTGAAGATTGAGCTCCACGATCTGAGACTGAGCTGGGCAGAGAGTCTCAGATGTGGCCATTCATGTGATATATATATATATATGTGTGTGTGTGTGTGTGTGAGATCTAAGACTGAGCTAGGCAGAGAGTCTCAGGAATGACCACAGATATATAAAAAAAAAGAAAAAGAAAAGAAAAATTGAGCTTTGTGTGAAACGTGTATGACGTGTGTTGAGAACTTCGGCTGGATACTAACTTGTATAAACATGTATTATTGCACCATATTTGCATACATGTTGAGCACCATATTTACATACATATGGAATGTAAGAATGATGATGTGAATTGAATGTGAGAATTATGGTTGTAAAAGATGAATGTGATGATTATGGTGGGGTGTAGATATTAAATATATACACCTATATATATTTATGTAAGCAATTGTTAGATTGCTATTGATGTTATGAGTTTGTGAATATATTATAGTTTGCTTGAAAGATTATAAAAATGTGCTATCAGGATAGTGACACGGGAGTGTCTCAGGCCGTATGTCGACATACGGGTTAGTTAAATTTAAGACATGGCCATGTTGCATATGACATTTTTGTATCCGAGAGCTATACGGCCTAGTACACGGGCGTGTGCATGGCCGTATACCAAATTATGAAATTTTGTATTTTGGACCGAGAGCAACATGGTTGAGTACACAAGCATGTCCATAGCCGTATAAGGAATGTGAAATTGTAAATTCTAGATCGAGAGCTACACGGGTGTGTACATGGCCTTGTATATATGTTATAATTTGATTCGAGAGCTACACAGAAGAGAACACGGGCAAGTTATTAGCCGTGGATAAACATGAGTTTTAGACCGAAATGAACATGGGTTGGAATACGGCCGTATTCCAAACCGTGTAGTCCTCTATTAATTATTTATGATTATTCTTCTTAATTAGTTCTTGAGAAGGACTATATGAATGCTTATTTTAATAATTACTTATTGAGTCGTAAGCTCATTCCTTTGCAATTGTTGTTTTTAGGCTTATTTGATAGAAAGCTTAAAGTGAGTTTAGTCATGAGCTCAAGTGGGTCAAAAGGCAAGCTTGGTGTCGACATCTCCATCCACATAATTACATAAGTATTATAACATTTGAGTATTTTAGAACTGAGTTCATATGTTTATTTTAGTATTATGTAACTTTATATTTTGAGTATTTACAATGTATCAAATATAATTTTTGTATAATACATACATCTTTTGAGAAAATTTTTTCATATACCACGTGTTTGTTTATTGTTTATATACTTGTATATAATACCTAGAGGGTGCTACATTAAGTGGTATCAGAGCGAAAATTAGATTTCCTCGGGACATAAAATATGATGTATTCATGACATATCATGCATCACTTTATGAAAAATATTACGTTGCATATCTTAGGATGGATGAACACAAAGTGCCTCATCTTGACCCTGAAGAGTCATCTGAGTCGGTTTATAGGCAACCCCTATTCATGCCTTGGGAGAGTCGAAACTATCTTAACCCCAAACCCCTCCACCATCTGCATATCCTTTTATGCAGAAGTTTGGTCCGATGATAAGAACTATAGGTCATTGTGTCACACCCGCTCCTCTAGCCATCGAGCCGGGTGCGACTAGCTGTGCTGAGCTTACATACTAATGCTATAAACATAATATCAATCCTCAATCATCCAAATGGACTTAAAATAAAGTTGTCATTATACATACTAAGAATATTTTACAATAATCTTAATATCGTCATAAAGCAAGTCCATTACTAAACCATAGTTAAAGCTTAAAATACTACAAGTCCAAAATGTTGGGATATGTTGGCTCAACCTCTCTAGACACTGGATAGCACCAAGACTGCTCTACTAGCTACAACTGATGCTACTCTGCTGGATCTGAAAATATTTTAAAAATAAAAGAGGGTGAGTACAGAAATACTCAGTGAATGGACTAACTTTAAATGCAATACCTTAAAGTGGGAACAATAGCTATCTCTTTAAATAACCATAAAAATATCCATAAAACTGGTTGAACATCATAATAATAATCAATAATAAATTGCTGAAATATCATAAAATAAGATATTGATAAACTGCCTTGTAAATAATATAGAAAATCAATAAGCCATTAAAATCATAATACACAGTTAACACAAATCGATTTATTTCTTGTTCGCAACATCATAGTAAAA
>CATIWO010387091.1:0-10951 GCA_949673435.1 Macaranga tanarius
TTACGACTATATAATCAGAATATGTTTGGGAAATAATCTTAAAAAATATATTAATAATGATCCTTATTTATATTTTAAGTAATTATTTTTATTATGTTAATTACTATTGACAAATTGTTTTACTTATTTTCACAAATTTACTACTCTTATTATTATTCATATAAATTCATAATAACTTTTATACAATTTTAATATTTAAATATTATGATTATATTTATTTTTAATTATCTTAATTCTACATACTATTTCAATAAATTAACTACAACTATTGACTATTTTTATTACTAATAAGACATATTATTATTATTATTATTATTAAGATTTATTATTATTATTATGATTATTAAATTTACAATCATTATACAATAATAATTGTTTAATCATATATAATAATAATCTAATAATTATTATTATGATTATTAAATTTACAATCATTAAACAATCAAAAGATACTATTTATACCATAATCATTATAGTAATCATTATGAGCCAAAGTATATGTTGTATTTCCTGAAAAAAAAAAATGGCAAGGTAAAGTAGCGTTTTGCCCTTTTAATTGAGGAACAAAACATTATTCCAAGTAGCGTTTTGTCTAAAACGCTACTCTGACCAGAGTTTTTTTTGTATGACCATTCCTTCGCCTAACATTACCCTAAATTAGGAAATTTTTTATCTTTTCACCTATAATTGGTAAATTCTTTAACAATAATCATATTTTGAAAATTAAAATTTTAAACTACCCTAAATTAGTAAATGTTCCCGTGTAAATAGGAGAGGAGATGACCAGCGTGAAGATATGTGAGACAAAGGCAAGGACCTCTTCCCTTTCCTTAGTTACTTTTATACCAAATAATAAACAAAGTTAAAAACATGGCTCATTGAAAACAATAACAGTCCTATATATGGTTTGGATGGTAAAAATTTCACCATATTGGGGCCCCATGAATTGTGATTTGTAAAGGGATTTGTGAATTGAGAATTTGAAAAGTCTAGGTTAATCTACTGTAAGCTTTATTGGAAAATAATAATAATAAAAGGATGTGGTTGACCTTGTATAAGGTGCAAAATTCCTTAATGCAGAGCTTTGACCACACACCAAACTTCTTTCCTTTTCTTTTCATATACAAACGGTGCCATTTTTTCTGTATTTGCACCCATCGTCCTTAAATTTTTAGATCTATCCGAATTTTTATTTTATCCTTTTAATTTGTCATTTAAATTTTTTTAATTTTTAATTTTTATCTAAAAAATTTCTACATTTATTTTCCAGCCAAAAATTTGCCCGAGTGCTAACATTACACTCCATATGTGCAAAATATTAATACCACATTTATTTAAATGAGACATGTGGTAACATGTTAGCTCCATATGTTGCCACGTGCTCTACTCTCTTTTATTTTATTTTTATATTTTAAATTAAATATATTTGTTACTAATTGATTAAAATAAAACAAATTTAAACTACAAAAAAATAACAATTTTTATGGTGTTCTTTCTAGTTTTTCAAAATCAAAAACTTGATTGTGCAAATTAAGAATTTATATATATATATATATATATAAAAGTCTTATATATACTTAATAGTAGAATTTAAAATAATTATTTTATTTTTATCTATGAGGTGTTTTATATCTGAATGATGTGTTTTAAATTTTACCACTGAATGTAATACACCCGATATAAATAAAAATCTCCCAAAAAAAATCTTTGAATAATAGAGGCAATATATATAATTGTTAAGATAAACACCAAAATACTTACACTGTCTAGTGTTATTGCGTTGAGTTCACAGAGGAATGTATCTATTGTGCTTGTATAGCTAGCTCAAATGCATTGTGGTCTAAGTCTTCCAATGTTAAGTCTATTTTGGTTAAATTTACCTTTTCTTTACATTCCATCTTCTAGATAACTAAAATTAAGTTGTTAAATTGAATTTAATTAATTATAACCATTAATAAATTTTTACAGGTATTGATACACCAAGATAATCAATAGTTGTAATTAAATAAAAATTAATCAAACGGTTGTAATTCCATTTGTATAGATACAAACGTTTGTATCGTAGTAAAAGCCAAAAATAAATAAATAAAAGGAAAAAATTTAAAAATGACCATAATATTTACTTCAATTCTCACTTTGACACTTTATATTTTTTGAAGTTCAATTATAACTCTAAATTTTTTTAAATTTGGTGTATTTAAATACAACCTCTAATAGTGTTAAACTTTTCTATTAGAACTAGGGGACACTACCCAAAAATGGTCCTCATGTTTATCTCATATCTCATTTTGACACTATATATTTTTATTTGAGAAAAAAATAAATTTAGTATTTCAATAATTTATTTTTATTTTTAATTTCCAAGAATAAAATATTTGAATTTCAAGTTTTAATTATTTTTTAAAATTAAATTAAAATTATTAATTAAAATATGAATTATAAATGCATAAATTATTTTCTAATGCTAAATGCTTGAATATTTTTATATTTATTATATTATTTTGTAATCTTTTATGTGGTATTAAACACATAGATTATACTTTAATTATAAATAAATAAATTAATAATTATGTTATTTATACTATGTAATTTTACTTTAATATGTATTTATGTTTTGCACTAATAGAATAATAGAAAAATATATAAAAAAATTGGCAAAATGATCTATTTTTTAAGAAAATGATATATGAAAAAAATTAAAATTAAATAATTAGTTTAAATCGTTTTTTAATTTATATGTAGACTTGAAACAAAAATTTAAATTTTATAAAATAATTAAAATTTGAAACTTAAATAATTTATTCTTAACATTTAACAAATTAAAATAATTATTAAAACTTCAAGTTCAAATAATTTATTCTCAGAATTTAAAAATAAACATAAAAAATAAATTATTAAAATACTAAATTTAATTTTTATTCTCAAATAAAAAATATAAAGTGTCAAAATGAGATATGGAATAAACATGATGGTTATTTTTAGACATTGTCTTTTGGTTATGACGAAAAAGTTTAATACCGTTAAGGGTTGTGTTTAAATGTAACTAATTTGGAAACTTTAAAGTCATAATTGGATTTCGAAAAATATGTAGTGTCAAAGTGAAAATTGAAGTAAACATTATGGTCATTTTCAAATAAATAAATGTATATCAATATGAAAGGGTAGAAATTTTCGAGTTTGTAGTAAATATAACATTGAAGAAATTTTACAATATACTATGCATATGACTTGAAATGGTAGAAATATACTGTGCATATGACTCAAAATGGTAGAAATTTCTGAGTTTGTAATAAATATAAGATTGAAGAAATTTTCCAAGATATGTGCATGGCCAAATAGTAGGAAGCCTATTTGGAGTGAAACATGTGCTGCTAATGATGAAATTTCCAAACCACAATCTTCTTCCACGTACGGACTGTGACTCATATTAAGTCAATCTACCAACTTGTCAATCCATTCTGAATTAAAGATGTGTCCTATCAAGCTACTGCCTTGATAAGAAATTAAACAAAGGAAAGGAACAATATGTGAATGGACTGAATAAACATGTTTTATAGTTCCCTGCAGTTTCCTGAAATTTGGAAGTCTTAACTATGAGCTTCAAACTCTTGAACAAATGGCAAAGAATTCTACTTCTCTGAAGCTGTTGTAAATGTATTGACATGGACTGATTTGAGTCAATCGAAATTTGCTTTGATGCCACTACAAGATATGAGCTATTGAGCTCTTAAAATGTTATTGAACAATAGCAAACTGCTTCTATTTTCACAAACTAAAATGAGAGAAATTTGAAAATGGAAGTCTTCTGTGAGCTTCATCTCTTTCTTCGCTACAAGAAAAATGAGTTTTAATTAGAGTAAATATTGTCGTTAAAAATTCAATTTCTCTCGTTAAAAATCTTTAACGATGGAAAAATTCCCGTCGTGGCCGTCATTAGAGCTTCTCCCGTTAAAAGTAAATAGCGACAGGAAGAAAATTCCTATCGTTATAAAATTAGCGACAGTTAAAAATCCCATCCTTAAAAATAATAAATAACTATAAAAATTCCCGTCGTTGAAATTATATGCTTTCATTTTTTAAACATCACATTAACCATAGAAATTCTCCTTACTATAATTATATTTTTAATTAAAATTTATTATAAAAGATTCTAATTATTATATTAATGCATTTTCCACACTACTAATACATAAGAAGAATAATGCAGCACAATTATAATAAGTAAAAACAAATTTCATTATTATTATTCAATAAAAGAACATAGAGTACATTAATACCTCAACGTATACATCAATCACCCAAAAACATAAAAAAATTGCTAGGTTACATACCATCCCTTATCATTAAAAAGGCAAAAAAAAAAAAAGATAAAAAATAGTGTAGTTCTGTCTATGATCATATTGTTGCTGTCATATTGTAATGGCCACAATTTCTATTCAAGCAATAATTTTTGAAGAGCAGATACACAATGAGAAGCTAAAAAAGTATGATGAACCTTGGCAACGTGATATACAAGCTTGAACATCTTTCTTTGAACTTAAAATAGCAGCACTACTGTGTAAATTGTATATTGGTAACTTGCCGATGGACTGAAATTCTGCAGTGCACAACTGTGGCAGAAATTCTGCTATCATAACAAGTGCAGCTTCATAAACTCCACCAATAACACATTCTGGTACATTTTCAACATCTATAATTGATGAACTTGGCACTCTTGTTGGGTTAAATTCAAACCTACAAAATAAGAACTATATGGTAGGAACTGAAGTTTAGAGGAAAATAAAAGACATAATCATCACAAATCTCTAAAAACGTTGCAAAGAAGCTTAAGTCTAAGAAGTCAAATAATCTCATCAGGATCATAAATAGAAGCTCTTTACAACAGAACAAAAAATAGATCCAACAAGTAACTTAATGTATCCATCATAACTCTTATACAAAGGCTTATAGAAATGCCAATTCCAGGTACATTTGCCAAATAATATATGTAAATTTTTCAATTTTATGGATAGTTACGTAAATTTCATTTAATGATAAAGCAGTATAGAATACTATATAGCTCCAACAGTATACAAAAAGATGAAATGAAAAGAATAAACAAAATAAACAATGAAGCACTTGCCTGCTACAACCAAGGAATTATAACTCAGATAGAAGAAATAGGATGCCGAAGTGCTACGAATGTCACTGACAGTCTTCTATGATAAACTTTCCGATACCAGATCAGTTCTATCAAAAAGCTCAATTAGAACAAGTTCATCGATGGAATAAAGAGCTTCTATATATGTAGAGTTAGAGAACCAGTCTACAAATCATTATGTACATCCACCAAGGCACCAACGAGCATATTACAAACCAAACTCCTAGCAACTCTTCTAGATGCAGCAGCACCAGTTAGTCCACTTCATAATTAAAAGTTAAATCCTGTATTCCATTAATGCCTACTATAAACCTGACGCAAAAATAACCCAGAATTTTAAAGTTAAAAACCTTATGCAAATGCAAAACTGTTCCCATTGAGATCTCATCTCTTAATTATGTTATTACGAACAACACGTGACATTAACATCTATTATAAAAACAGCTATAAACATTACTCAAACTGAAACAGATCACAGCAATTTAAACAATAAATAGAAAATTCATGAAATAATCTGATCTATAACACTGTAACCCAAGAAAAATATTTGAGATATCATTGATGATAATAATAACAATAAAGTACCTAAGCAAGGACTTGTCTAGGTAAACCAGAACCTTATAAGAAAGCAACAGCTTCAGGTCCACTAGTCTCACCATTGCAATCTAAATCTGCACTCTTGAAATATGCATCGAACAGATCAATTGCAAACAATTAGCTGCAAGTCTAATAAATAATTATTTGTAAACAATTGGTTGCAGACAATTGGTTTGCGTATGTTTGCCAAAGCATTGAAACAATTGGCTGCAAGTCTAATGGTTGCATCTTTATATAAACTATTTAAGCCAAGCACATAAGTTCTCGCATTATAATCTTCACAAGTGAATAGCACATGCACTCGCTTAAATTAGGAAAAATTAAGAAAGTAGCAAACAAAATTTACCATTTCTCTAGTAGCAGGAATTTTTTTATAATAAATCATGTGCAAAAATTAACCTAAATTGATTTTCTTGCAAAACCATACCACTTTTGGCATTATTTCATCTCTTTTACAGTTCCTTTCTTTTATAAATCAAAGAATTAAAATCTTGCAGCCATAAGCATCCAAACATGATAATTGACTAAAGAAAATTTAATTCAATTGAATTCTTAAATTTTTATGCTTTCCAAAATAAAAGCAAATCTAAAAACCATACTCAGAAAAGGTGGAATTAGTGAGGTCAAGGGCTTTGTGAAGAATCTATTTTTGAGGAGGAATTGCACCCACAAAAGGATAACACTGACTCAACAAGCTGAAAGTGCGACATTTCAATTTGAAGCAAAAAATTGAATTTCATTTATGCCTTATACTCAAAGCTCAATTAGCATCTGTTTTTGAGCATATCACACAGTATAAGGAGCTTCTTAAACTTTTCTCTCTCTTCTTCTTCCAACGTCTGCCTTTTCTTGAGCACAGAATCTTTGCATTTACTAATTTCTTTCATTATTCCAGCAGAAATTTAATCAATTTCACTGCGAAGTGAAATTGAAAAAATAAACCCTAATTTGATGTCTCAGAATGCAATTGCTCTTTTTGTTTTTTGAAATTGAAACTAATTTTGAAACTTAAGCTATCATCTAAGCATGTTTCCCATTGACATTTGGAGTTGCCGTGAAATATCAGCAACATCAACAACAAGATACCTTTAGGTTTTTATTGAACGAAGCTAAAAGAAAATTTGAAATTAAAAAGGAAAAAAACTATGGATCGATTAAGAATAAAGAGCTAACAACCTAATACTACTTTCACTTAGTTTAGTGCTGCTATCAACGAACTAACCATAGAGAAGAGAAGAGAGCTGCGATTCTGATTCTGGAGGAGAAGTCGGCGCCTCAGTCTGAGCGTCAGGACCGCCTAGTGGTGGAGCCACCATTGATGCTTTAGGAAGCTTTTTTTTTTTTTTTTTTTGCAGTGACGCAGAGAGCAAGAGGTTACGGTAACGCTGCTGCTTCTTCTTTAAATTTTTTTTAAAAAAGTAAAATTATGAATCATAAAAACAAAAAATTGCAAACATACTTTATTGAACAATTCATAATCTAAAAATTAAACTCACCGTCTTTTAGCTATTTCATTCTCAGCCAAACCCACTCATATCGATGAATCCAACGGATGCGATCGAATAAATATATCTCGACCAGGTTATCTTCTCATCTCCGATTGCCTTCGTCCGCCGCTTTGTACTTGTTACGGCAAACCTCGTCTCTGGCCCTGGCCCTGGCCCTGGCCCTTAACAACATCATTTCTTAATTTATTTAATCAGTTAAAAATAAGATATAAAAACATAAAACTGAGATGATTTTTGAAAATGGAGAGAATGGTATTAATTTTTTGTAAGTCGGTGAGCATGGTGTTTGATTGTTATTGATGAAATTTTGATTAAGCGATGAGAGTAGGGTTTGATGGGGAGAAACGAATAAGTGATTAGAAAAAGAAAAATTATGTATTTATATTTTTTATTTTATAGAAACATCATTAATTTTTGGGTGGGAAAAAATTTATCACTTAATTTTAAGAATAACCACGGGAATTAGAATAACAATGGCTAGAAAAATTTGTACCCGTCGCCATTTCCTCGTATTTTACAATTCAATAGCGACTTTATGGAAATCCTGTGGTTAAAAACATATCTTTTACACTTTTAACGAGGGATTTATTGTACTCTGGCCAAAATTTTCTTAAAAACATATCGTTACATGTCTATATATATAATAAGAAAAAGTCTCGAAATTCAAACTACAGGCAGTTCTTGAGCTAAGCCCTGTTGAATTTATTTCGCCAAACTAACTTGGTGGACTTAATTGTAACCCGCTCAATTTTATTATACTAAACAGCTTTTCATGCAATACTCATTCACACAATATCCACACTAACCATTCCCACACTACCTCACGTCACCATTCACACATGCACACTAACTCTTTGTGCACTCCACGTGCACACTAACTCTCTCATTTACTCACTTTCTCACTTCTCTCATTTGTCCACTAGCATACGCACCTATTACAAGGACCAACATTCTTATTCATAGCAATCCAAGTCGGCGACTAACACACTTTTATATATTCTAGGGACAACGACGCCATCAATTGTTGAAAATGCCCCACGATACGGGGTATTTATTTATTTTTTTAGAAACAGGGAAGTAGTTGGTGCGAAATTCACGACGCACTGCAGCGTCTCAGGTACGGACGCCAATCTTTTCCATATTCTAGACAATTCTCCTGAAGTCGGTTATATATAACAATATCATAGTTCTAGTCTTCTATTGTATGTCGGTGAACTTGACAAGTTATAGAAGCTTCCAGAGCTAGCTAGAAAGGCGGTAATGATGTTTAACAAGCTCAGCCAAGTCTTTTGACTCCATAATCTGAAATTTAAGTCTAATCATTGCATTAACTTTGAAATACGAAATTCAAATTAAATTTGTAGCCTCTAATTCTGTTCTCCTCTCCAAATACTGTTCTTAATGCAAAATGAGGGTAAATTTGTTTTCAATTGCGAAGCCTTATCAATCTTTGATTTAAATATATATATATATATATATATATATATATATTTTAATATTTTCTGTTTTAATTACATGATTTAATTTAGATTGACAATGAGAATATAAATATTTTTTGAGAGAATATATTCTGTTTGGAAGTTGAGAGTATTGGATATGAAAATAACACTTCAACACACCTTATTAGCAACCACTAATACATATAGATGCTAACTACTCTTTTAATATCTGAAAATACCAAGACAGAAATGCTAATTTCTAGCCTAATTGCGACCTAAACACAGGTGGTAGACAATTGTCACATATAGCCAATCCACCAACATGTCAAAGAGAATCAAATACGCAGGCCTCCGAGAAGAAGAATTCCACAATAATGCCCCAGAAACTCCACAAAAGCAGACAATGAATCCAAGTCCCGTAGTTGCATAAACCCATGTCTTGCTTTCATCTTTATCTTCTTCCTTGCTTGGTCGTACCTGACGAGTATCGCTATCTGGGCACGTTGACAAGAGTGGCAACCCCCCGCAAAGTGCAGGATTGCCAGTAAATGAAAGTGCATTAAAGCTTGGAAGCTGAGTGCTTGATGGAATTCTCCCTGACAAATCATTGTACGACAAGTTCAAGGTGTTCAAGAAACTTAAACCAGCCATGCTAGCGGGAATTTGTCCTGATAGCTGATTCCGAGACAGATCAAGTGACTCCAGCTGCTTTAGACAACCAATCTCTTGTGGGATTCCACCTGTCAGCTTGTTGTTCGACAAGTTCAATTGTTTGAGCTCCGACAGGCTGGATATTTCCCTCGGAATTTCGCCTTCAATATTGTTGCCTGAAAGATCAATTATTCTCAATAGCCCAAGATTTTTATCGTAGTCATACTTCCTTCCCTTCCATAGAACCAATGCCTTGTCAATATAAAAATTGCTATGAGTTGAATAGCCATCAAACCAAGTATAGGAGTGAAAGATGGTTGCAGTTGAATCCCCATCAATCATTGCTTTCAAATTCTTCAGGCAGTGTGGTATGGTTCCATTGAGATTGTTCCCTGAGAGATCCAAGATTTGAACACTTGTTAACTGGCACATTTGCAATGGAATGCTTCCATGGAAGCGATTGGCCTGTAGGCTAAGATATCGCAGAGATGATAGGCTTTCCCCAATCCAAGTAGGAAAATTTCCAGATAATTTGTTACCGCCTAGCTCAAGGAATCTTAGCATAGTACAATTCTTTAAAGACAAAGGCAACTCTCCAGACAAGGCATTTCCTGCTAAATTCAGTGTTTCAAGTTTGAAAAGTGAACCTATGGAGGCTGGAATTTGGCCAGAAAAATTGTTTTCAGCTAAATTTAAGAACATCAGACTTTTTACATGAAAAAAACCATCAGGCAATGATCCTGAAAATAGGTTATATGAAAGATTTAGATGGTAAGAAGCAAAAGACAGGTTCCAAAACCACTTGGGAATGGAATCGGAAATTTCATTGTGAGAGATGTCAAGTTCAGAATAATTTTTTTAACTTGGAAGCCATCTTGGAAAACGAGGTCCTAACTTGCAGGATTGAAGATGTATGATACCTAAACGAAAAGGAGGGACCCAGTTGACACTTACATTCCAAATAAGAGAGTTTCCAGATAATAACAAGTCCCTCAGATTGGTCAGATTTGAGAAATGGTCTTCAATGATGTCGCCATTCAATGAATTCCAATCAAGGTTCAAACGTTCTAGCTCGTACAGTTGTCCAATGCTTTTATCTACAGTCCCATTCAATCTATTGTTGTTAAGATATAGCCTTTTCAAAGATGAGAATCCCCTGAGATCAGGCACTGAACCTGTTATTTTATTTTCATACAAGGTCAAGTGCTCTATTGATTTCTCCGTGTGCCCAGATAGATTCTGAATCAACTTCAAAAGCTGTACATTGAGATTGTTCCTGGATAGGTCTAAATAACTCAGCTGACTAAGGTTACCGATGGACTTTGGAACCCCGCCCACAAGTGAAGTATTAGAAAGATGAAGACCCTGAAGAGAAATCATGCTCCCAATAGCATCCAGAGCAGAACTTTGTAAAAGGGTATTAAAAGAAAGGTCAAGATGCATGATTTTCCGAGAGATGTTTGACAACCATGGATATTGATAAATATAAGAATTATCATGTTCCTATAACTACGAATCCAAGTCCTGAAAGGACTCTGACCAAAAAGGATAAAGAGACCTAATTGATAAGGAATTAGGACTCTCATAATACTAATCCGAATGGGACTAGGTATGTC
>CATIWO010387107.1:0-10973 GCA_949673435.1 Macaranga tanarius
CTCTCTAAGCAGATATATATGAGATTTTGAGATATAGGTCTTGGTTGAGCGATGCTCTCTGGGCAAGATTGTGACTATTTACTGGGTAGACCCTGATCGAGCTTGCTCTCTAGGTGCCAGTAAATATTAGATTAAGAGACAGACTATGTTTAGACCCTGGTTGAGCTTGCTCTCTGGGACCGGCAGTCATTTGGATTAAAGAGAGCCAAAAGGCTATTACAATTGAGGTTTAGGGTTCTACCATTATTTTTCCTACCAGAAATATTTTATTATATTTTACATACTTACTTTATGAAAAGATTAAGGATTTCTGAATATTTGGATAATTACATTTATGGTTCTTGAAATTTGATTTTTATACTTTTAAATCATTTTAACAACTATAATGGTTTTAAATAAATGATTTTTATGAAGATCCAACATGTATTTCTTAATATTAATTCACTCAGTGAGGTTTGATTCCCCTCAATTATTTTTTCAAGATCTTGGGAGTCCTCTGTTAGCTTTTCTCTGCTACGCCGGTCTTATTCTTCTCCGGCTATCTTATGTAGGTTTTCATAATATTACATGTTATGTACTTGTACTCTAGATACCGTAATAGTGTAATGTTATAACTGTCTTTATAAGATTTGTAAATTATGGATTTTTATTTAGATTATATTATAGTAGGTAATATTGTAATTTTAAAAGTTGGTTTGTGTGATGGATGGTTCTAGTAAATGGAGTAGTGTTGGTTGAGATGTTTTGAGAGTATATTTTTGATGTTGCAAGTTTGAGTTTACTCTAGGTATAGGAGAAACTCTACCAAAAGTTTATTAAAATTTTTATTAAGGCTTACTACGGGTTTTAGAAGCATTTAGCTTTCCCATTCCCTAGTGCCGGTCATGTGCCTTGGGTTCGGGTTATGACAAAGTTGGTATCAGAGCAATAGTTTTATTTGCATCTCTTCCAATCAGTTATGTCTATTTTTTCTTGTAACTATCGCGGTGGTTAGGTTGGATATTATCATTTGTTATCATCGTTGCTTCTAGAATCTGCTTCGGTGATAGGATATTTTATTGTGTCTTAAATTCCCTATTCTTGATTCTTTTTCAGAATGAGACGAGTGCGAACTGCTCCTGCTGCAGAAGCATAAATAGTAATAATGAGCAATCCTTCAAGAATGAAGCTTTTAATCCACCTCCTACTCCACCTGTTAGGAGAAGCGGTAGACCAAGAGCAGCAGCAGCTCCGAGGTAAGACCAACAGCAATAAGCAGAGCAAGTAGTTCCAGAAGCAGATCCTGCAGTATTCGCAACTAGAATATAAGGAATTAATCAAGGCCTAACTGCACTTAATCAAGCAATACCTATAGTACATCAAATGCTCCAGCAGAGAAACCAAAGGATGACAGATGCAAATGCAACTTTGTTATACTCCAAAATTGGAAGGATTCCTTTTAATGGAACTGGGGATGCTCTGGATTTTATTAATGCTATAGAAGCCAGAAAAAGGGCTGAATATACAGATTATCAGAAGATAATGATGGTGGAGTTATCAGTTCAAGCTGCAGCATAAGACTGGTTCATGCAGTCTATCTAGCCATACATGGCCATTATGACATGGTTGGAGTTTAAGGAGAGATTTTTAAGATATTTTTTCCCACCTTCGATGAGAGACAATTATAGATGGCAATTGCTGCACATTGCTAGAGGAGATAGATCAGTTGAAGGCTATACCCGGGAGTTCTTTAGGTTGTCCTGCCATACTGAAGATGTGATGTGGGATGAGATGAGAGTGGTTGAGTTGTATATGATAGGGTTAGGTCTTGCATATGTTGGCATCAGGACTAAAGGTCGAAGTTTGGATGGTGTTATAGAAGAGGTTAGGCAGATGGAGAGATGACATAACAAGTACGGGACTATACCTGACCCTTATATAAGCAGTAGTAATAGGTCCAAAGCAGCCCGAGTATTCAATAACCTGCATTTTAGATTGGTAGTCAAGGTTCTCGGGCAGAGAGTAGCTTTCAACAGCATAGGGGGCAGAGAATACACAGGATTGGAAAGCATAATCGCAGATTTAGTAGGCCTATCAGATTTAGACCAGGAGCTAGCAGTAGTGGTAGTGGGCAGAGTTTTGGTTATGGTAGTACTGGATCTGGGTCGAGTTTATACCCTAACTATGGCAGGGTGTATCAGGGACCATGCCACTTACTATTAGGAGCTTGCTTTAGGTGCGGTTAGTATGGACATTTTGCTAGATCATATCTTAATTCTGGTTACCAGCCATCCTATGCTCAAGGATCATCTTCTTCAGTAGCTCAGCCGATATAACAAGCACCTCCATAGTATCAAACGTCCATGTATCCTCAACAAAGAGCTACACAGTTTGTGGGCTAGTAAGGCCGTGGTTTTGGGGGTAGAGCTAGTGGCAGATCAGGAGGAAGAGGTTATACTTAGCCTTCTACTTCACAATAAAGAGGTCGAGGACAAGCTAGTGTTTTCACTCTCACCCCTCATGATGCTCAGGCATCCAATACTGTGGTAGCAGGTACCCTCTATATTTATTATTTAGAAGCTGCAGTATTATTTGATCCGGGTGCATCGTATTCTTTTGTATTCCCTGTTTTTGCATCCAAGATGAATTGGCATCCGTCAAAATTGATGGTTCCATTATCTGTGGTAACTCCTCTTAGTGGTGAGTTGGAAACAAATATAGTTTTTCTATCATGTCCAGTATTGGTGGAAGGTTGAGAGTTGATGGTAGACTTAATACTTTTAGATGTGATTGATTTTAATGTAATTTTGGGAATGGATTGGCTAGCCCAACGTTATACCATTGTGGATTGTCATGCCAAAGAAGTGATTTTTAAAGTTCCAAATGATGTGGAATTTAGGTTTAGATATGATAAGAGTTCAATGCCTTAGAATCTTATCTCCGTAATCACAGTAAGAAGAATGCTTAGAAGGAGGTGCCAAGGGTATTTGGCAGTTGTTAGAGACACATAAAGACAAAGGTGTAGTAGAGAATATACCGATAGTGTGTGAGTTTTCAGATGTTTTTTTAGGAATTGCCAGGACTACCACCTGAAAGAAGGATAGAGTTCTGTATAGATGTGGTGTTTGGTACAAAACATATCTCTATGCCACCTTATAGGATGACATCAGTAAAATTGAAAGAACTTAAGGAGCAATTGCAAGAGTTGTTAGATAAGGGTTTTATTAGACCCATCACATCTTCTTGGGGTGCATCAGTTTTATTTGTGAAGAAGAAAGATGGTAGCCTACGACTTTGTATCGACTATAGACAGTTGAACAAAATTACTATTAAGAACAAGTATCCACTTCCTAGAATTGATGACTTATTTGATCAGTTGCAAGGAGCACAATATTTTTCTAAGATTGATTTAAGATCGAGGTATCATGAGTTGAGAATTAAGAGTGGAGATATACCTAAAACATCATTTCGGACTAGGTATGGCCATTATAAATTTTTGGTGATGTCTTTCGGATTGACTAATGCCCCAGCAACATTTATGGATTGGATGACTTGGGTGTTTAGGCCATTCTTGGACTAATTTATGATAGTGTTTATTGAGGATATCCTAGTTTACTTTAGAAGTACTGAAGAGCATGCTATGCATTTAAGAATGATACTTCAAACCTTGAGAGAACATCAATTGTATGTTAAGTTCTCGAAATGTGAGTTTTGGTTAAATTAAATAGTATTTTTAGGACACTTGGTGTCCAAAGATGGTATTCAAGTGGATCCAAAGAAGGTAGAAGCTGTTACAGAATGGCCAAGACCTACAACTATAACGAAGATAAGAAGTTTCCTAGGTTTAGCTGGTTATTATAGGAGATTTGTGAAGGATTTCTCTAGAATGGCAGCGCCTTTAACAAGGTTAACCCAGAAGAATATTAAGTTTGTATGGTAAGACAGGTGTGAGGAGCACTTCCAATTACTGAAAGATGCTTTGACATCAGCTCTAGTGTTAACTTTACCCTCTACAAATAAAGGTTATACAGTGTATTATGATGCTTCCCGAGTAGGCTTGGGGTGTGTACTAATGCAAAATGGTAGAGTAGTTGCTTACGCTTCATGTTAGTTAAAGAAACACGAGCAAAACTACCCTACTCATGACCTGGAGATGGCAGCAGTGGCATTTACACTTAAAATATAGAGACATTACTTGTATGGCGTCACATGTGAGATATACATTGACCACAAAAAGCCTGAAGTAAATTTTCCAATAATGAGATCTGAATTTGAGGCAGAAAAGATGGATGGAACTCTTGAAAGATTATAATTGCTCTATTCTTTACCATCCGGGTAAAGCTAATGTAGTAGCTGATGCATTGAGTAGGAAGTCAGCAGGCAGTCTTGCTCACATTAGCACTGAAAGAAGACAAATCATTAAAGAATTGCATGAGTTAATTGATCAAGGATTGCAATAGAATGTAACTAAGAAATGTCTTTTAGCTCAATTCAGAGTACGATCAGTGTACTTGGATAGAGTTAAGACAGCTCAAGGAAGGGACCTATAATTACAGAGGATTATATCAGAGATCCAACAAAGTCGATTAAGAGTTTTTGTGATTGATAATGATGGTGAATTGCGTTTAGGCACAAGGTTATATGTGCCAGATGTTGATGATCTAAGGAAGGAGACTATAAAAGAAGCATACTTTTCTACTTACAGTATTCATCCAGGTTCTACCAAAATGTCCCATGATTTGAAAAGTACCTATTAATGGAATGGAATGAAAAGAAACGTTGCAGATTTTGTATCCAAGTGTCTCACATGCCAACAAGTAAAACTTGAGCATTAAAGACCATCCGGATTACTTCAGTAGCTTCCTATTCCTGAATGGAAATGGGATATGATTGCAATAGATTTTATCACTGGATTGCCACATACAATAAGCGGTTATGATGCCATTTGGGTGATAGTGGATAGATTAACCAAGTTAGCTCACTTTTTGCCAATAAAGAAGACAACGTTTAGCCGACAGAAAAGCTATGCAAATCCTAAGAGGAAAGATGTGTCATTTTCTATTGGAGATTTGGTATTTCTAAAAGTATCACCGATAAAAGGGGTGATGAGGTTTGGTAAAAATGGCAAGTTAGCTCAAAGATATATTGGACCTTTTGAGATTCGGTCTAAGGTTAGTGAGGTAGCTTATCGATTGGTGTTACCACCTGAATTGTCAAGGATTCACCCAGTTTTTCATGCCTCTATATTGAGGAGATATATTTCTGATCTTTCTCACATTCTTCAATCTCAAGCGGTGGAACTCAGTAAAGATTTGACTTATGAGGAGTATCCTGTAGGAATAGTGGATCGTTAAGTTTGTCAACTTCGTACGAAGGAAATTCCTATGGTAAAGGTGCTATGGAGCAACCATACCATAGAAGATTGTACTTGGGAAACCGAGGCGGATATGCAAAGTCGATACCCGTATTTATTTCAGTATTAATGTGAAATTCGAGGATGAATTTTTTTAAGGGGGAAGAATGTAATAACCTAATTTTTTTTTAGTATTATTATTATTATTACCTTCTTGTTATTTTAAATATTATTATTATTATTATTATTCTTGTTATTATTGATGTTGTTATATATATATATATATCAGGTTGGGAGTTAATTCATTTAATTGTTAGCAATTATACGCGGTTTTAGAGTTAACTCATTTAAGTGCCAACAATTATATGTGATTTTGGAGTTAAGCTATTTAATTATTGGGATAATTTTATAAGAATTAAAGAGGAAGGATTGATATGAATTTTTATCAAAAATATAGATATCAGAGTGGTAATTCACCAGTCTCCTTGTCTATATAAGGACAAGCTATAAAAGTTTATTAAGTCCCTGAACTCCTCTGAAATTGTCACTATATCACTTGAATTTTTTCCCTCTTCGTTCACCAGCCAAACCACCTCCGATCGACATAAAAATTTAACCACAGATACTTCTCAATGACCTTTATATGTTGATAGTCTCGGATACATTTGGGTAGGTCTAAAAATTTGACGGCAAGCCTCTAAAGTTTCAGCAGTTTATTTCTGGCGACAGATACTGTTAGGCAAAACCACTACTACCAACATACTCACCTCATCTCCTGGAGTCGATAAAGACTAGCCACGCTTTTGATCTACACCGTTTTGACCTTTGTCAGAGTTTGAACGGTAAACTCCTATTTTTAGTCCGATCTCTCATTCCGATTACTATTTATTGTATTTGGTGGTATATTTGAACTCAGTAGATTGTTAGAAATATGTTGGTATATTTGGATGGTATAAAACATATTTTCCAATGAGAAAATCCGGCGAGTTCTAACCTGATTCCGGCAAGGAATAGTGACCAGCCCAAAAAATTATGATTTTATTTTTAATAAATAATATTAATTATGAGGATTAATTGTTATAACTAGAGCTAGGTCTGATTCCTTGCATATTTTTAATTAAAAATCTCGGAAGTGTTTTGGTGGAAATTACACTATTTCTATGTAAATAGTTTCAACTCATTAGAATAAAACTTTGTAGCTTCAAATGTTAATTTAAGGTATTTTTAAATCAGTTCTAATGATTTATTATTTTAAATAATTTTCTAGAATTTTTGGAAATTATTATGATTTTATTTAAGTATGTAAGTATTTTTTTTAAAATAAATATTTGTTATTATAGAGAGTTCTGGAGCTGGAGCCGTGGGTACTAGGTAGATGAGGACACGTCGGCCAACGTACTCTACCTATGAGTTAATATTAGAAAATATTTTATTGGAATTGTTTGCATAGTCTTGCTAATTAAATTGGATAAATTGAGATTTAATGGTATGAAATTTAATTATTTATTAATTTTCCTATTGCGATGATGAAAATATTTATTTTGGATATTTTGAATAGTATACATGAATTTCATAAGCATGATGATTTAAATGATTAGCTTTTAATGTCATTTCATCAATATTTTAGATTTATTATATTATTATATGGATATTTTAGGAGAATTGGCAGAACGGGCTACCTGGTGGGTGTCACCAAGACCATGTGTATATGGATATTGATTTATGTTTAATTATAAGTTTTATTGTACGCTATGGTTGAGCGATGCTCTCAGGGCAGATGTGAGATTTTAAGATATGGGCCCTGGTTGAGCGATGCTCTATAGGCAAGATTGTGACTATTTACTGGGTAGACTCTGGTCGAGCTTGCTCTTTAGGCGCCAGTAAATATTAGATTAAGAGACAGACTGTATTTGGACCCTGGTTGAGCTTGCTCTCTGGGACCGGCAGTCATTTGGATTAAAGAGAGTCAAAAGGCTATTAGAATTAAGGTTTATGGTTCTACTATTATTTTTCATACCAAAAATATTTTATTATATTTTATATACTTACTTTATGAAAAGATTAAGGATTTCTGAATATTTAGATAATTATATTTATGATTCTTGAAATTTGATTTTTATGCTTTTAAATTATTTTAACAACTATAAATGATTTTTATGAAGATCCAACATGCATTTCTTAATATTAAATCACTCAGTGAGGTCTGATTCCCCTCAATTATTTTTCCAGGATCATGGGAGTCCTCTATTAGCTTTTCTTTGCTACGCCGGTCTTATTCTTCTCCAGCTATCTTATGTAGATTTTTATAATATTACATGTTATGTACTTGTACTCTAGATACCACAGTAGTGTACTATTATAACTGTCTTTATAAGATTCATAAATTGTGGATTTTTATTTGGATTGTATTATAGTGGGCAATATTGTGATTTTAAAAGTTGGTTTGTGTAATGGATGTAACTAGTAAATGGAGTAGTGTTGGTTGAGATGTTTTGGGAGTGTATTTTTGATGTTACAGGTTTGAGTTTATTCTAGGTGTAAGGAAAACTCTGCCAAAATTTTGTTAAAATTTTTATTAAGGCTTACTACGGATTTTGGAAGCATTTAGCTTTCCCATTCCCTAGTGCCGGTCACGTGCCTTGGGTTCGGGTCGTGACATATCACTTTTATAACAAGCTTGTAGGACACGTTATAGAGGCTAATAGACCAAAATTGATTAATTTTAGTTGGATTCTCCACCTTAGAGATAAGAACAATAAAGGTATCATTAAATTCCTTAGGCATTGTCCCTATGATAAAACAATGGCGGACAAACTCAGATAAATCTTTTTCTACCACCTTCCAGCACTTTTGATAAAAAATTACTGAGTACCTATCCACCCCTAGGGCTTTACAATGAGACATTGAGAAAAAGGCCCTGTTAACATCATCAGTTAGAACCTCACAAAAGGTTTCTTATAGCATATTATAATTTATCTGCGGAAACCCATTCCCCAATAACCTTGGTCTATCAAAGTTATCTTTCACATATAACATTCTAAAAAAAGAGAATGCCATTTATCTTAATATGCCATCACTAATGATCCAAGTTCCCTCCTTATCTTTTAACCTTCAATGCAATTTCGAGCCTTTTAAATAATAGTTGAAAGATGATAATATTTGGTATTCCTATCTTCAGATGCCAACCACTCTCTCCTAGACTTCTGATACCATAGTAATTTCTCCTAATTTAAAATTCTATCTAGTTCCGCTCACAGCTTACACTCTAAATATAAAAGATTAGAAGAAGGGTATGAGTCTAAATAATGTTGAACCCCTGCCATGCGAGCCTTAATCTTCTCTTACACCTATAAATATTCCTAAAAAAATCATGCTTCCAACCCTGTAGCTTCTGAACAAAATGATTATTCTTAGTTAAGAAGGAACCCTTAGTCATATTCCAGTTTTGCCTCATCTAATCCATAAATTGATGGTCAGCCAACCATGCTGCTTGGAATTTAAAACTTCTAATACCCCAATTAACACAATCCCTAGGCTAAGTAATCAATAGGATCGGGAAATGGCCAAATTGAATGTGGGGGAGGTGATTTACCATCGCATGAGGGAACCTATGGCGCCACAAAACATTACAGAGGGCCCTATCTAAACATGCCCTTTTATGATTCTCAATAGAACATCCTCGAACACATGTGAACATAGATATGATAAAACCTAAATCTATTAAGCCCTCCTCATCAATCCAATCACCAAACCCTTTATAGTGTGGTTCCTCCCCCAAAGAACCACTACTTCTTTTACTCGATAGGTGAACTACATTAAAGTCACCCATAAGAAGCCATGAAGAACTAATGGCCTACCCTAACTCTCTTACTTGGGTTATAGATTAATGCGAGCAGTTCTATTTGAGATCCTATACTCTACTGTAATGTACAAAGGATGATTCATCTGATCAATCACCATGCCATGAGCAAACTACGGATCAGACCCCATAATGGTAAAAGTTACTTGCATAAACTTCCAACAGACCCAAATTTCACCACTAAACTAATAAACTTCCACCCTAATCCAATGATCAAAACCTAGTTGCCAACATATCTTATTTGCCTGGCAATCACTGATCTTTATCTTAATTAGAATGAGTACTTCTAGCCCATGAAAATGAAGCAACTCTTTTAACACTGAAATGGTTAGTTTATTGCCAATACCCTGGCAATTCTAAGAGAAAAGATTGATACACTTTAATCATAAGAGAAAAGATTCATATTGACTTCAGGGCATTATCACCTTATCTGACCATACTTCTATCATTGAGCTCTCCACTATCTAATGGGTCAGTGTCCTCTGAGTCTTCACTAAAGTTTTCTTCCCCATCCACCAGCCCATCAACTGAAATAACTTGATGGGGAATGTTTGGGTTATGGTAATATGTTGGCTCACTTCCATCTTCATCAACAAGCCTAGCTTTATTAAAGGGCTTCTTAGTATGATAAATTATTTACCTTTGAATATATTTACCTTTAGAATTTCCTTGGACCAAGACACGATGAACTAAGGCCACTGCGATATAAGGCCTATAGGCCCCTCATATTGCATGTCCACCTCTCCTACTTATGCCACTATGTGTAGTAGAAGCTGACTTACTAATCACGTTAATATAAACAAAATTATATTCCACTAGATTCCTACCATCTCCATCACGAGGCATTTTCACTTTTTCTTTTCCTTTCTTACGTTGTTCCAAAACCCCTAGAGCTGCATGCTCCTCTGAAGTCAACTCATTTTCCCTACTTGGGCATGCTCCCTCAAATTTCTCCTGATATATATCCTCCAACAATGCAAATTTTAACCCTAATTCCTACCTAAGATTAGGATGCTTTCCATTGTTCTTTAATTTTTGCAAATTAGAATCCCTAGTATCTTTAGGAATTTCCTAATTTTATTTCCTTCTATTCTTGTGTGCAGCTAGCATCCATTGCCCATAAGTTCCATGATCTTCGAATTCACCATTACCGTCACTGGAGCTATAAAGTTCAGAACTTTGGTGTTTTCAACGTTTGCCATATGGTTATTCATTACATTAATAGAGTCTTTATAAGCCTATTTTTGGTGTCCATATTTGCCACAATTAAAGAAAATGAGTTATATGGCTTCATATTCAATTCTTTTGACCCGACGATGAAGCTGAAATTTGGACAATAAAAGTTTCTCTGGGTTTACTTTAATATACATCCTAGCTTACCTACCTTATGCTCCAACTATCGTATTTCCATCAAGCTTGATAACTTTTCCTATCCTACTCCCCTACCTTTAATAGAAAAGTCTCATCACATTACTCTATGGGGAGGTTCAAAAAATGTACCCACACTGCTAGTTTATTGATCGAGAAAAAGTTGGATTAAAGTTAGGATACCATTTGCTAACTGCTAAATAATGGTCTGCTATTACCCATGGACCATCTATATGTAACACCCGTTACATGTGGCCTCAACACCACCCAAACACGTGTCTACATGGAAAGAATTAAAATTCTTTTAATAATATAAAATTTATGCCATACACATTCACATATGCCTTTTTGGATAAATGTAATTCACATATATAAATGGCATAACACTTTACTTATATAAATGTATCCTCTTAG
>CATIWO010387151.1:0-12445 GCA_949673435.1 Macaranga tanarius
GTTAATTAATTCCCAATTAATTATAGGTTTATCTGAGAGGAAGACCTATGGTTTCTAAGATCCCTTCAAAATGAATTAGAAATAGTGTAGGCCTAGTTGGTTAATCAATCTTTTGAAATGGTCTAATTGAGAATAAGAACCTTAGCTTTTAATATTTGTTTGAATTTGAATTTTACTTTATTTTAAATTGGTCTTAGTTTTTAAGGAATACAAACTCTATTTCAGTGTCTAAACAAATGAACATAGTTAGTAATTCAGTATTCAATTTACAATCTCTGTGGGACGATATCTTTATTACTATTTGATACGATTCTGTGCACTTACGAATTTCTACTCATCAAGTTTTTAGCGCCGTTTCCGGGGATTGGCAGAATTGATATTGTTAAGAAAATTGTGTTACTTAATTTAGACGTTATTTTTAATTTTGGTTCTGATTATGGTATTGCAGGAATTTGTGTTGGTTAATACACATCACACGAAGTGCAAGCAAACAAGAACTTGTGTTGATACCACTTGATTTGGAGTTAGAGAAGACAATTCTTGGGAAAAAGAAACAAACAATCATATTAAGACAATCACCAAGCAAAATGGACTTAAGGGATGACGAAAGGAATGACCCATCGAGACAACAAGTTCTTCAGAATCCTCAGAATAGTCAGAGAACCATACGAGATTTCGTGAGTCCTAATGTACAAGGTGATCAAACATCAATTGTAAGGCCGGCGGTAGCAGCAATCAACTTTGAAATCAAGCCGGCAATGATTTAAATGATCTAAAATTTACCATTCAAAGGGCTACCACATGAGGATCCATTTGGTCATATGTCTCGATTCTTAGAGTATTGTTCTACCTTTAAGATGAATGGAGTACAACCTTATACAATCCGGTTGATTCTCTTTCCATTTTCTCTTATGGATAGAGCAAAGATATGGTTTACAAGTTTGCCACCGAACTCCATCAACACTTGGCAAGAGCTCTACACAGCCTTTTTTAACAAATACTTACCACCTACAAAGGTGTTAAGGATTATAAATGAGATTAACTCTTTTTTCCAAAGAGATGATGAAACATTTTATAAGTGTTGGGAAAGATTCAAAGACCTTCAGAAGCAATGTCCACCTCAATTGATTCCTATATGGGATTTGGTGCAATCATTTTACAAAAGAGTCAATCATATGGTCAGAGTCAATATTAATGCAACAGCTAGAGGTACTATTATGTCAAAGACACTAGAAGATGCCTTGGATCTCTTTGAAGAAAGGGCAAATACCATTACAAAGAAGGCTGGAGCAATAGAAGTGGACAATTTTACCATGTTGAATGCAAAGTTTGATGCTCTGACAAAAAGGATGGACAAAGTGAATATGAATATAGTATCTACATTGTCTTCCTCATTTGAACTATGTCAAGGAGGTCATCCTATAATAGAATGTCAAATGATGTAACGGATGACTATAGAGGGTGTCAACTACGTGGGCAACTTCAACGGACCTTAAAACTAAGTCTATGGTAACACTTACAATCCTAGTTTGAGGAATCATCCAAATTTCTCTTGGAGTAATCAAGAAAACAATCAGTGGAGACCAAAAACACCACCAGGATTTAGAGGTTAGAATGCACAATAACCTCAACCTCAATTTCACCAAGATAAAGGTTCATCCTCTAGAACTTCAATAGAGAGTAAGATGGAGAAATTCATGGATGTAATGTCATCAAAGATGAGCCAGCAAGATGAAGCTCAAAAGAAGATGGAGCAAATGATCTGAAATCATTCTTCTTCTATTCATAATCTAGAAGTGCAAATGGGGCAGTTAGCAAATTCCTTGTCAACAAGGAATCAAAGTGCATTATTGAGCAATACGGAGAAGAATCCAAAGGGGTAAGTGAAGGCTATCACCTTACGAGGTGGTACAGAGATCCAAACCCATAAAGCAATAATGGAGTATGAAGAAAATAAGAACGAAGGAGAAAAAAAAGAGGATGATGAAAGGGTTGATGCACTAGAAAAACCTAAAGTGCAGGTGGAGAACAAAGAAAAAGCAAAGTCACCACTAATTCAACCTTATGAACCTTCAGTAACATATCCACAAAGGTTGAAGAAACAAGAGCATAATTAGTAGTTTGCAAAGTTCTTGGAAAGATTCAAGACACTCCACATCAATATGCCCTTAGTGGAATGTCTAGTGCAGATGTCAAAGTATGCAAAATTTTTGAAGGAGCTGATTTCGAAGAAAAAGAAGTTGCAGGAATTTGAGATAATCATACTCACAAAGGAGTGCAGTACGATCATTTCTAATAAACTTCCTTTAAAACAGAAGCAACCAGGGAGTCTTACTATTCCATGCTCTGTTGGAAGTTTATCGTTTCAAAAATCTTGATGTGATTTAGGTGCTTCTATTAACCTTATGCCTTTGTCTATTTATAGAAAATTAGGACTTAGAGAAGCAAGGCCAACAAACATCCGCTTACAACTAGCAGATAGTACAGTAAAGGAACCAGAGGGCATAATAGAAGATGTACTAATAATGGCTGGAAAATTCATTTTCCCAATGGACTTTGTCGTTCTTAACTTTAAGTAAGATGAAGACGTCCCATTGACCCTTGGTATGCCTTTCCTCTATACTGCTAAGGAAATCATTGACGTTTATAATGGAACACTAACTCCAAGGGTAGGTGAGAAAAGTTGTAAGTTCAATATCTATCAAGGTATAAAATATTCTTTTGATAGTGATTTATGCTTTAAGGTTAATATTTTGGATGAATGTGTGATTGAAGTCCAATGAAGGAGGTTGGCAAATTGTGATGAATTGGAGTACATTGAGAAGTGTATGTAGGTACAAATCCCCCAAAATAAAGAATACCTTAAACACCAAACTTCTTTTTTCCAAATTTAATTACCAAATGCTGAACCTATACCAGCATCAAACGTTAAACCACTGAATGTAGATTTGAAACCTTTACCCATACTTTTCTTAGAGAGAACTAAGCTTTACTTGTGATTATATCTTCTAAACTCACACGAGACCAAGAAGACTTGCTTGTAAGAATGCTAAAGAAGAAAATAAGAGCAATTGGTTGGAAAATTTTAGATATAAGAGGGATAAGTCCATCTTATTGCATGCACAAGATTTTAATGGAAGAAAGGTACAAACCAATCATTGAAAGGCAATGAAGGCTCAACCTGAACATGCAAGAAGTGGTGAAGAAAGAGGTGGTCAAGCTACTAGATGCTGGGATCATATACCCAATTTCAGATAGTTCATGGGTAAGCCCTATCCAGTGTGTACCAAAGAAATGAGGCATGACCATGGTGGAAAATAAAGAAGGCAAGCAAATTTCTACAAGAGTGGTGAATGGATGAAAAGTGTGCATTGACTACAGGAAATTGAATTCAGCTACAAGGAAGGATCACTTTCCACTACCATTCATTGATCAAATATTAGAGAGGATAGTAGGACATGCTTTCTACTACTTCCTAGATGGCTATTCAGGCTATAATCAAATAGCAATTGCTCCAGAGGATTAAGAGAAAATAACATTTACATGTCCTTATGGCACTTTTGCATATAGAAGGATGCCATTTGGATTATATAATGCTCCAGCAACCTTCCAAAGGTGCATGATGGCCATATTCTCATATTTGGTAGAAGAAATTATGGATGTATTCATGGATGATTTCTCATTCTATGACAGCTCTTTTGAAAGATGTTTGGAGAATTTGGAGTAAGTTATTACAAGGTGTGAAAAGACAAACCTAGTACTGAATTGGGAAAAGTGTCATTTTATAGTGAAGGAAGGAATCGTTCTTGGATATAAGATTTCAGCACAAGGTATTGAAGTGGACAAAGCAAAAGTGGAGACCATTGAAAAGCTTCAATACCCAACAAAGAAATTCAAAGTTTCCTAGGCCATATAGGATTCTATCGGCGGTTTATCCAGGATTTCTCAAAAATCTCTAAACCTCTTTGTAAATTACTTGAGAAAAATTCTTGTTTTGACTTTACTAATAATTACAAATTAGCTTTTGATAGGTTGAAAGAAGCATTAATATCAGCTCCTATAGTTATATCACCTGATTGGAACCTTCCATTCGAATTGATGTGTGATGCAAGTGATCATGCAATAAGAGCTGTACTTGGCCAAAATAAGGAGAATAAACTTCATGTCATCTATTATACAAGCCGAACCTTGAATGATGCATAACTCAACTATGCCACAACTGAGAAGGAGATGCTAGCAGTAATTTTTACTTTTGATAAATTTTGATCTTACTTACTTAGTTCTAAAATTATTGTGTATACAGATCATATAGCATTGAAGTACCTCTTGAACAAGAAGGACTCAAAGCCAAGGCTCATATGATGGGTGCTAGTTTTACAAGAGTTTGACATTGAAATTGAAGATAAGAAGGGATCAAAAAATATTATAGCTGATCATCTCTCAAGATTAGAGCTGAAGCAAGATGGAGATGAGGAGGACGAACCTATTCAAGAGCTATTTCCAGACGAGATATTGTTAGTAATCCGAAGTTTAAATACACCATAGTTTGCTGATATAGCTAACTTTATCTCAAGTGGAAAGTTTCCGGAAGAAATCAATAGTCAATAGAGGAAGAATCTCATTTATAACTCTAAGTTCTATTTATGGGATGATCCTTATCTCTGGAAGCTATGCAGTGATGTCATGATAAGAAGATATATAGGAGATGAAGAAACCAGTTCAATATTGCAACATTGTCACAGAATGGTCAGTGGAGGTCATTTTGGTCTATAAAGAACCGCTGCTAAGGTTCTTGAAGCAGGATTCTATTGGCCTACACTCTTTTATGATGCTAGGAAGTGTGTACTCAGTTACGATGCATGTCAAGAAGTGGAAACATTTCCAAGAAAGATGAAATGCTTCAAGCTGGAATTCTAGAGGTAGAAATATTTGATTTATGGGGCCATTTCATGTTTCAGATGGAAATAAGTACATACTTGTATGTGTAGATTATGTATCCAAATGGGTGGAAGCACAAGCATGTGTAGTAAATGACATACAAGTGGTTTGCAAATTTTTACAAAAACTCTTTGCTAGGTTTGGGATGCCTCGAGCTATCATAAGTGATGGTGGATCACATTTCTGTAACAAAAACATGGAAACATTGCTAGCTCATTATGGGATAAAACATAAGATAGCCACTCCATACCATTCCCAAATAAGTAGAAAAGTGGAGGTAAGCAACATAGAATTGAAGCGGATTCTTGAAAGGATAGTGAGTAAGTCAAGAAAAGAATGGGCAAGGAAGTTGGATAATGCTTTATGAGCATATTGAACAGCATATAAGACACATATTGGAATGTCTCCATATAAGTTAGTTTATGGAAAAACATGTCACCTTCCTGTCGAAATTGAACATAAGGCTTACTGGGCAATTAAGGCTTTAAATTATGATTGCAAGAAAGTTAAGGAAAAAAGACTTTTACAGTTGAGTGAATTGGAAGAGATAAGGGAGATGGCATATGAAAACTCTAGAATTTATAAAGAATGTACAAAGAAATGGCATGATGCCAAGGTAAATATTAAGAGTTTTCAAGAAGGAGACCAAATGTTGCTATTCAACTCCAGACTCAGATTGTTTCCAGGAAAGCTTAAGAGTAAATGGTCGGGACCATTTATAGTGAGCCAAGTTTACCCTTATGGAGCTGTGGAAATTTGCAACACTCAAGGAGAAAAGTTCAAAGTCAATGGGCAAAGACTGAAAATCTACCATGGAGGCATATTAGAGAATTCTCACAAATTGGCCTTTCTGGCTAATTCAACACCATGAAGATCGTAATGGTCTAAGCTCATGGACCTAAAAGAGCACTTTTTGGCAGCTTAACCAAGTTTTTATTTTTCATTTTTCTTGTAATTCTTTTAGTCTTTAGTTTTGCAATTTCTAATTATAAGTCCTTTAACTTTGTTTTTTAGAGAAAAAGCATTGAAGGATGTCGGAAATTACAAGAGAAGGAGAGCCAAAATAGAAAAGGTAAGTATCTTTTGTGTGGGAATAAAATTTATGATTGTTACATGTGTGTATGGGTGATTTTATTGTGTATTATATGAATGTACATGTTGCATACCCTGCTGTGCACCCATGCGACCTAGTCAAGCAAGAAGAGAAAATTAAAACCTTAGGAGCAGGTACGACCACACCACTTTTGCACACGGCCATGCCTGATTGCATTTATGCCAGCCAAAAAAGTTTTTTTGCTTAGGCACGGCCGCGCCATTATCGTGCATGGCCGTGCCATCTATCGGTCAAATTCAGCATTGCACATTATTTTAGGTCTTCAGATGAGTTAAATCCATAATTCCCCATATTTTCCCACTACCCACAAATTTCAAAACCTTTTTCATCTTCTTAGACTTAGGGTTTCTCAACTTTGACTCCTTTCTCAAATTCCCAAATTCTTTTGCAAGTCCCAAGCTCTTTAACCAATTCCAACACCCTTTTCACAATTCCCTCTTTTCAAAACCATAACCCTCTCTATATAAACCTCTCTTCCATTCTTTTCTCTCTACACTCTCAAATCATCTTCCTCTCAAATTTCTCAAGCATAACTTCCTCTCTTTCACATTCTCTACATACTTTCAAAATTTTTTTCTCCATCTTCTTCCCAAGTTCAAAATTTTTGAGCAATACTTCCCCTCTTTTTCAAATACTCTACACCAACCATAGAAAGAGAACCAAGAAGGAAGACAATTGCCCAAAGGAAATCAAAGAGACGGGGGGTGGGGGAAGCTCTCGCAATCCCAATCAAGAAGAAGAAAGAATGTAAGACCATATCCACCCAACATTCAATTTAGGCATGAGGAGCAAAGGAATAAATATAATCAATTGATTACTAGAAAATTTATGCCTATGAGATATTTGAGTGCTTCTACACTACAAAGGGTAGGTTTGTTGGATAGTGTCAATATGTATGTCAATAGGATGGGTTGGGAGGCTTTTGTGATTATGAAACACCCTACCTATGTGATACCCACATGTGAATTTCTTTCCTCTTTTCAATTTGATGAATATGAAGCTATGCTAAATTTTAGGCTAGGCAACCAAGATCATAGCATTGGCCTATTTGAACTTAATGATGTATTTCACTTTCCAAAAGACCAAAATGCTATGGTTGATTTTGATAGAGATGAATTTTGGAAAGAAATCACAGGCCAAAGACATGGCATGCATAAGCCTAGGTTAGCCAAGGAATCCAAAATTCGATCACCGGCTTTGCAATATCTTCATCGACTCATATTACACTCATTATTTCCTAGGAAAGAAGGAGACTCAGTAGTCACTACAATGGAATTAAATATTTTATATTGCATGATTAATAATTGAAAGCTAGATATCTATCATGTAATAGTAAATAAATTCAAAGATGTGGCAAATAAAAGGGCGGGGGCAATTAAGTTAGGTGGATTGGTGCTTAGCATCACCAATTATTTGGGCTTTGATATCGATAATATGCCCTTCGACAAACTACCGGGTAATTCTTTCATCGATCTTCATATGATGGAAGCTATAGGTATGATTGAAATGGGACAAAATGAGGTGCCTATACTCATTGAGGAGCAACCACAACAATAAGCAATGGAAGATGAAGATGAGGAGGAAGAAGATTTGCATCAAGTTATGCAACGCCTTGACACTTTGGAACTTCAAGTGGGTATGATTGATGCTAATGTGGGAGAACTTACCTCAATGGCACAAAACATGAACACAAACATCAATATGATCAATCACAACCTCATGGCGTATTTTTAAGCTCAAAACTTCTTCCCACCTCCATTCCCTCCACATGATCAAGGGCCAAATCCATGAAGATTCAATAACTTATGTTTAGAAAATTGTGTTTTCTGTTTATTTATTTCATTGTTTGTTGTGCTTTAGTCTTATGTTTGATTTAGTTTTCTGCACTTTGTTTTCATTTCCTACCTTTGTAATTTCAAGCTGTCTTTAATGATATTGATGTGTTTTAGTTCATTTCATTCCCGTTCATTTAAATTGTGTACAATATAGGCATTGTAGTTAGTTTAAAGTTTGGTAATGTATCCTTTTTGCAATAATAAACAACTAGCATTTGCCAAATTTTAGACTGACGCACGACTGTGTCACTTTGGTACACATCCGTGCCTGCTTTGAAGTTATGACAGTCAAAAATTTCACAAAGCAGGCACAGTCGTGCCACTTTCACGCATGGCTGTGCCATTTGATGTTTGTTTTAGTTGAAAATTTCTCAAACCAGGCACAGCCACGCCACTTTTGCGCATGGCCATGCCACCTGCACCACATCACCATCCAAAATTTTTTAATTTTTTTCGCAATGCGGACATTGCATAATTTAAGTGTGGGGGAGGAAAACATCAATTTTTCAATTTGTTTTAAATTTTTTTATTTTGATTTATAATTTGTGTTTCTTTTAAATTCCTTTTCTTATTAGGAGTTTTAGATGTCTTTTTTAAATAAAATTTATCTTTTCAATATAGGATTAGGAGATAAGTTGTTTAGTCTTTATAAACCTCAAACTTTATTTTTCTATTTAAAGGCATAGAATTGTAGAACTCTCAAATCTTCTACATTCTCTACATTCTTCTTTACATTAAATTCTTTGCATTTATTTTCTCTTCAATTATTTGTCTTACTACCTAATGAGTTCAAATAGCATGTCTAGTAATAGCCAAAGGTCCAATGCAAAAGGGAAGGCACCAATGGAGATAAGACCTAAGCCAATGGATCTCAAAGATAAGTATGATACATTTTTCCCTATTCTCTCGGATGAAGAAGGTAAGAGATTTTGTTCTCTCAGTAAAAGAAATATATGCATGCCTAAATATTTTGATGATCAAACCTTGAAAAAAATTGGAATACATTATTTTATGAATGTTTTGTGCAAAAAGCTAGGCTGGTATAAGTTGAAAACAGTACAATATGATGTGTTTTTAGAATTGACCATTGAATTCTACACTACTTTGAAAATCAAAGATAAAGAGCAAATAATTTTTTCATGTAGATTCTTTGGAAAAGAATATGATTTTGACTATGAACTCATGATTGAAATTTTTTATTTTGCCAAAGGAGGTATTTATTAACCTCCTCCCGAATTTAACATGAGTCAGTTTTGGTTTGAAATTACAAAAGGGGATAGAATAAGTCATAGAGATACAATGGTTAGTGGTCTAATTAATAGTCACTCATATTTGATGATACATAAATTCATGGCACATACTATTTTTGGTAGGAACGATAGCACTAAGGTTACATCCGATGAATTATTCTTAATATGGTGTATGTATACTGACTGTAGGGTGAATAGTACATATCTTGTATTTTATTCGATGTGGCATGTTCTGCAGGGAAGGAAAACATTGATGTCTATGGGCCATATTATCACAGGCCTGGCCATGCACTTTGTACCAAGGAAACTCACCCTTTTTGAACCATTGGAATGTGAGATCTTTGATGAGGATTTTCTGGTCAGAGTTGAGATCATCATAAATTTAGGAAGGCTAGAGGATGCAGACAATCGAAGATGCTATCAGCTGTGTCAAACTGCTTTGAGACATGGAGATGTTCCTCTTCCAAAGGTGGTAGAAAATTTTGATGATATTAGTGAAAATGAGGAGGAAGATGTCAAATTTGAAATTGCTCATGAGAATGCAAGAGTGAATAAGAATGATGGTAAGGCCAAAGCAAGGAAAAATAATAGAGCAGCGAAAAGGAAGAGATTTGAGAAAAGTATTGAGAAAATCAAAAAGAAGATAGAAGATGTAGCAAATCGAACTGATCAAAGGGTTGGTCATATGATTATGGATGTGATCACCAAATTTGAAGTTTATGAGACTATACGAGACGCAAAGATGGACAATTTGATAGCTAAAGTAGAGGAACTGAAATAATTAATCTCTTAAAATAAAGGAACTAAGGCATCAACAGAGCCATCTATTGAGATCATAGTTCCAGAGACTTCGTCTTCAAATGCATCTAACTAGGGAAGCTTTCTTTCCCTTTTATTTTTTTGTTTTTATTTTATGTTTTGTGTTTTGTATTTTAGTTTTTTATTGCATGAATAAAAGACCTTTCACTTGAGTTTTTGAGACTATTTTTATTAAGAGTTAGTGTCATTAGGTGTGTTTTTCTTAAGTAAGTGTGTTAATTTTCTTTTAATGCTTTGTTTTGACTATTAAGTTAGAGGAATAATTTGTGATTAAGGATTTTTAAACTTTAATGAACCTAATGCTTGCTCCTTTATTGAGTGATTGAATTAGGATGTTTGATGGTTGAGAAGCTAATTGTAAGTGGAAATTTAAATCTGGTGTGTAGTTCATGTTTTCAAAAAAAATATTCCTTAAAGCGAGATAGAGCATAAAACGCACTCGTATTTGTACTCGAATGCTCTATATAGAGTATGAGTATCTAAAGGACTTTATTGAGGTATCCACATTGAATAATATGGAAAGGTAGGGGATGCTACAATAGGGAAATTTTAAGGAATAAAATTATGTGCCTTTTAAGTGTGCTTGATGAAAGAACTACTTGAGTGTTAGTGTTTCTCACTTACGTTTGGTTTTCTTGGTTATTAACTATGATTTTTTATGAATTCAACGAGGGAGTTTGTTTTTTACTTAGTAATTGTTATATTCTTAGTTATAAGTTATTGCTTTAATTTTTAGTTGTAAATATTGTATTAAAGAGAAATTAAAATGGTTCCTCAAGTTATAAACTACTAATGATGTTGGTTCTTTGTATAAATAGGTTGTTCTTTTATTTTTGCTTAAGGACAAGTAAAGGCTCAAGTGTGGGGGAATTTAATAAATGTGAAAAATACTTGTTTTAAGCACTCCATTTTATTGTATATTAGGTTTAGTAGTTGCATATTTAGTTATTTTTTAGTTGATTTAGTTAGTTTTGTTATTTTATTTCAAAGTATTTAGGATTTAGTTATTTTAATGTTAAATAGATAATCTTTGTTAAGTTTTATTAGTAGGATGCATTTGGGAAAATATGGAGACCAAAATTAAAGATGAGATAAGATTGGAGATTATATTTGAAGGCTATCCTCGCTTCAGGTCTGCATGCCCATGCCATATTCATGCGCGGCCATGCCTGAGTCTTGAGAAAAGCAAGATACAGGGGTGTCTCTGAGTGATTCAGAGTTGATATGTTGCACGCCCGTGTTAACTTCCTGCGCACCCCGTGCCTAGCTGATGTGGCAGTCAATCAAAAGTAGATTTGAAGCTGAAGTTTAGTTAGGATTGGGCTTATCTTTTAGCTCTTGGTTAGATAGAGTTTGAAGGGTTCAGATGACCTTTCTTACTAGGTCTATAAATAGAACTATTTTAATTTTCATTAGAGGTTATTCTTATTTTTGAAGGGAATGGAAGTTCAAAGCAACCGGATATGCAAAATTTTAAAATATTTGGAAGTATGCAATACTTGCATCAAGTTTGAATCCATTTAATGCCACAAGATCTAAATCACATGCACTTACACAACTAAACATGTATCATGGATAATATTTTTAACAACAATCAAAAAGGCATGTAATCAAATTACAAGTCCTACATACAAAGAGTTAAGCAACACTTACAAAACTCCCAAATTTGTAGAACGCTCGATAAGCTTTTGATTATTGCGATCCACTATCTCCTAGCTCCATAAGTGTGAAGCCTCTAGCTTGTGACACACGATTTGCACTTGGTTGATCTTCAAGCACCAACAAGCTCTCCACACAAGCCTCTCTTGAATAGACCCAAGAGCTTGTGAAAGCTTTTTGATATGGAACTAAGTGTTTGCCCTCAAGGATGATGGTTAGAAAGAGATATCACAACTCTTGTGATATAGAAAGGTTCACTCAAGAACTAAGGAAGAAGAAGACTCTCTTTTCTTGCCTTTGTCTAGTTTGAATAACCAAAACTCTCTCTCTTTATTGCCTTAGCCAAAAATTACAGCACAAGCATTAGTGTCTTACATATTTGTTGTTAATTAAATAATCCAATGGTGTCTTCTTTGTCAAGCCTAGCAACTATTGCTAGTCACTATTCCAAGTCTTCATTCCAAGTCAATGGAAGACTTGGAATTCCACAACCTTGACAATAAGAAGCCACCCAACTTTGAATTGGTTAGCTTGGTTGGATTTCTACCCCATCTCTATTCTAACTCCATTAGCACTTAATGGGCTGGGGCTTAGGCTTGGGCCATGGGCCTCTTTACATTTAGAGATGGCCCAATCCAATCCAATCCAAACAATTAATGGGCTAGATTAAACTCTTTAATCAAAACCCAATCCATATAATTAACAAGTGGACTAGTTCAAACTCTTTGAATAAAGTCCAAGGCCTATAGTCTATCACATAGACCAAGTTCATTAGCCATAATTTACATAGTCCATCTCATGGCCCATGTCCATATATATATATATATATA
>CATIWO010387156.1:0-14968 GCA_949673435.1 Macaranga tanarius
TGGACTCTGATTCTTTATTCAATTTGAAGAGAGAAGGTTTATTCACATCTTTGTTCCCATTTTGGATACCATTCTTTGCATCTGAAGGAATTTTTCTTGAAGAAAAAAGAATATCACACTTTGGAACTGGAGGAAGTTGCCCCGTAGCCAAATAGAAATCTAATTTTTTCTTCAAGGAACTATTCCAGTGATTCTTAATAGAATTATCGGTCCTGGTTAAATAAAATCAAGTCAATTTCAAGAATTAGTTCGAAAAAACATGCATTTGCTACCCTATTGCTTGTTCTACTTTCCAAGAGCCTTCTCAGTTCTCACCCCCCATCAGGATTAATAACATTGCCTTCCTCTTTGCACACGGAGAAGACTACAATTGCAATTCTTGCCCAACGGCTGGATTCACACTATTTTTTTCTCCTTTGCATAAAGAGGGGATTGATTAGGCTCACAGACTGTTATTAAGCTGGGGAGCAGGCATGCAATTCAAGGTACTTAATATAACCACAATTATGTTAATTAAGCTATGAATATTGCTAAGATCCAAAAGACAGCTTTCCATTGTCATAGTTTCAGTTTAACCAAAACGGTTTAATCCCAAATGAAGAACTACTGCAGCCAAAATACTAGATAATTGCATAATAAGAATTCATTTCCATTCAAAGTCCAGCATCCACTCATATTGTTCAAATATACGCACACACGATAATGAAAAAAATCCTTCTTCAATATGATAGAACTTAAAACAATTTACACTTCAGCACCTTGAACATATATATACTTATGCAATAGAAAGCATAATCTGCAGCAGGACACAGCGAGTTTGTTCCTGATTTTTTCTAATACCTTGAAACCCTTTTCATTACTATAGTAACCCTATAAATACCCAGATTTTGCTGACTTCTGACAACTCAAAACAATGTGAAAAATTTATAATATTAGTCACATACAGTAATTAAATTTCTGTCACATCACAAATTAAGCAAGAATGCTTACCTTCCAGGCAAAACTTTTGCAATTTCAGCCCATTTGTTCCCATGTGTCCCATGGGCATTCATGAGTGCCATTTCCTCCTCTAATGTCCAAGCATCCTTTTTTATATCAGGATTCAAATGATTGTGCCACCTATAGATATTTGAAACAATTCATAAGCATATAAATCAATAATCAGTTTGGCATTGTTGTCCTTCATGATGCTTTACCTAAACCATGAAAAATCAATAAGGCCTACAAACTCTATAGCATGCAAAAGTATGGGGTATAGGATACCTTTGATCACTAAACTTTACCTCAAATTCTATGCGAGTCATTGAACTTCTGTTTGTTCTATCAAAGTCACTAAACTTTAACTTTATTCTAATAAAGTCATTAGCTCTACTTTCAGTAAAATTAGCAATTCAATTTTTTTTCCTTCTTCCACCGGCCAGAAGCCCTAAAATCCCTCAAGACTTTACTCTCTTTTGGTGTGACCCAACCCAACTAAGTCCCCACTTGGTAAATGATCCACACCTACTCGGCTACTCCCTTAACTCTCTTCTTCTATTCTATCCCCCTTTCTCTTGTATTGCAATTACTTGCTACAAGTTGAAAGTTGAAACTCTGACAATTCATGGGGGTACCTACCTAACAACCTAAAGCATTTTCCCTCATGCCACTATGATGAGGCCACTACTCTTCAAACATCATGACATATTAGATAGATTTGCCCCAACAACACTTCATTGCTTCAAAAGTAGGGTGAATGACATCAGTAAAACAAAATTAAACTTGGGTGACTCGATAAAACAAATTAATGCTTAATGACTACAACAAAATTTTAGAGCAAACTTCAGGGTGTTATTCATCCCAAAGTTACTGGTGGAGGTTTGAAAATTATTTTAGTAAAATTACCATAGTAAGCAAGAAATGATGCATCTGAAAATTTGATCAGCTACAGAATTTTCAAGAGTTGTGGTACCACAATTCTCTAAACCAAGGGTTAAAAAACCAATGCAACGCATTGTTTAATAAAATCATTGTGGATTAATTTTCAGCCATAGAGGTTACCTTTCTCGACATTGTTTCCCTATACGACCAGGCAAAGACTTTGCTATGACAGACCATTTTGTGGGTCCATATTTGGCTACCAATTCAGTAATTTTATCGTCCTCCTACAGAGCAAGAGGCAAAAATGAGTTCACTGAATGAAGTACATTCTACAAGGAGATAAAACAATACAATTCTTGCATTATTATAGCCTACAAGAAAAGACAAAATCACAGAGAATTAGCCAAGGTGCCAACCTCTTGGGTCCAAGGTCCTTTAACAAGATCAGGGTTAAGAACCTTTTGCCATCGATGCAAACATTGCACTTCTGATCTATCAGGGAAAAACTCAGCTGCATACATACACATTCAAATTTTAATATATCACTTCTTGAATCTAAAAGGAAAGTAAATACAATAAATAGTGAATTTTCCAAAATTAATGTCAGACATCTGATCAGGATTTAAGAACCTCCTTGCAAAGATGCAATGGGTGCAAAAATTTTGTGAGTCAACCGAAGCAGGTTTCTTAATTTCTTAGATCTATCTTAACCTTATTTCTATCTCCACACTTCATAATTCAGCTATCTCAAGAAAACCCATCAAATTTTCCCAAATTAAAGCTACATATCCCTCTACTTATTATCTTATGCTACAAAGTATTTTTATCATTCAACATTAAAAGGAGTCAAGCATTCAATTCTATGCAGTTTTTATTCCCTAAACAGCAGACCTTATTCTCCAGAACAATTCTGTTACTGAATTGATTTTATCACAGAACTCTACATCAGTGCTGTAAGTGTAGTCAAATGAGGCAACAGAATTTGTCCACATTAATTTAGGGAGAAAAATCAGCATCTTCTATGCAATACTTCTGGCAGTGTGCCTTCCTCACTATACCAGAGACATGCGCTAGATGTAAATTATGGGTGCAAAACTTTTGTGATTCAGATCACCAACGCAAGCTTCTTGATTTGTTAGATATAAATTTAGAGTGTCTTTATAATTTCCACATTTCATAATTCAGCTAGCCCATGTAACAGTTTGAACTGAACAACCTCGTTATCATCCATAAACAACATTAACCATCTAGTAAAATACACAACTCCAAAAATACATTCCAAGAAAACCCATATATAGCAGCTAAAAGCATTTTAACAATGAGTGTCACTAGATGGCAGAGAGAAACCTATTTTCTTCCAACTTTTCCCCTTAAAAGCAGCAACAGCATTTCTCAGTGTCTCATCCTGTAAAATGTTATAGAAGTTGTTATAACGAATATTTTAAAAATAGAAATATTGCAGAAAATAGCCAGTAGATAGATGGGCAATTTAGGAAAGCTAACAGATCTTAGATTAGCTACAAGAAACCATGTTGATTTAAAACTACTGCTAGGCTAGTGGTTCTACAAAAAGGTATCAAGTTTATACAAATTAGATACAACAGCCAACTTGAACAACCTTGTACATCAAGAAGACAATAACCAAGGGTACATAAACAACCTTTCCTACTATCCTGTGACACACATCATCTAATATTCATACTATCTCTCTTTATACCTATAGCGCATATGTATGTTAAAGTCCAAGAAACCACAAACCTCCTCTGGAGTCCAGCCACCTTTTGCTCGCCTTATTGGTCCGGTAGTCCTCCTGCAATCCCAATATCTCAGTTCATCAGTCAGAAAGATTGTTCATGAGTTTGCGTGCAATATATATTTGATACCATGTGAAAGAAAATAAGCATAAAGATTTGTCAATCACAGCTTGCTGCCTAGTAGTTAAATTGGGAATCAAAAGGATAGCAACCTATGAGTAGGTGAAGCTGTAGCTGGACTGGATACTCCAGGGGATTTAAGAATAGCACTACCACTGCCTTCGGATAGAGACGAGCTTGAAGCTGCTGTCAATTGCTTATTCTCAAGGCAGCACTCCTCTATCTTCATCTCACGCCGCATTTTTTCCTTCTATAAACCTCTCTAAAACCCAAATTCACAAGGTTAAAAAAAAGTAAACCACTTAACCACACAAATAAAACAGAAACAACGTAAAACCTGAAGAATTAACTGATCCTAACAAACAAATAAAACAAAACAAAAACCCTAAAAAAATCTCAACTCAAAAACAATACAATCAAACCCACATCACCAAACATAAAAACAAACAAAACCCAGATCCTAAAACCAAGAATTAGATCAAACCAAATCAAGAAAATAAAGAAAATCACCTCCAATCCTAGGGTTTTAAATTAACAATAATTAACAAATATATATATTTTTAAAAAACTACATAACGGTCAAGAAGCACATATACCCAGATCAAAAAAGGGCCAAGAAACCAAATTTCACAAAACTACTCAAAATTCAGCACAAAAAAAGAATCCCAACAATTAAAAGAAGCTAACCTCTGCTTGTACAGAACTGGCGGGAATCGAAGCGGAGCCCATCGAATAATAGCGAGAATAAAAAAAAAAAAAAAAGAACAAGAAAAACAGAAACTAAAAAAAACACTTTTGACCCAATACACAGATTAAGAGAAACGAAACGTCTCTGTGTCAAAAAATAAAAAATAAAAAAGCTTTCACCTTTGTTTCGAAAAATCCTCGCCCGTTGAAACAGAGAGAAATAGAGAAATAATAATACATACAATACACAGTACATTTATATGTAACGAATATATTAGCTCCCCACCCTCCGTCTCCGTTATGCGCCGTTAAAATGAGTCCCTTTTCGTTTTGCTTTTGTATTTATTGACGACGCGTCTTAAATAAAACCGTCTTGTGGTTTATTAACGGACGTTAACGGTTCTAGGGACCAAAGTTTGAACCTCAAACGGCACACAAAGTTTTACAAAGCAAATTGTGTGTTATATGTCGAGCTACTTTGTTATCGTCTCTTTGGGATATTAAGCTTCGCGGGTGTTTTCAGACCGTTGGATTGGAAGAGACATGATCGAGGTTTAGTGTATGTCTTCTTTTTTAAGGAAAGATACGTTTTATCTGATTTAGGGCATAATATTTTTTAAAGAGTTTGTGGTCGATGGATCCATTTCTATTTAATGTGGTCCGTTGGATCGATCACACGAAAATATTTTGCTGTTTCAATTTAATGTGGTCCGTTTGTTGGATCGCTCACATGAAATTTTTTTTGGTATTTTTTGCGTGTTTCTTGAAGGGTCTCCTGACTCCTCTATTGCTTTTCCAATTAGATTCATAAAGTATTAAAATTAGCTCAACTTAAATCAATTCAGTTTTGCTCTAATTTCAATTAAACTGCTATATAATAAGCTGAACTGTTTATTATAATATTTAACTCAAATAGTTTATAAGTATAATTATATTATATTATATAAAATTTAATGATAATTTATCTCTATCTCTCTCTCACACATATGTATGTGTTTATATAATTAGACATACACGTGTGTGTGTGTATAATTTATTGTATGTAGTCATTTATTCTAAATATAATAGTTCAATATTAAATTCAAGCAAACTAACTAAATAATAATACATTTCAGGAAAATTAAAATTTATGTTAATAATTAAGTTAGGTCCCAAATTGAACTCAAATATGAAAAATAAACCAAAATCAAAGTTGAAGTAAAATTTGAAGTTCCCATAAGTAATACAAGTGGCAAAAGGTATAGATATCCAGTTGTGGAGACTAAGGATCGAACTCTCATCCCCTTGATTTTTCCCCTTGTGGTGTTGGGAATTAATCACTCTAACTAAATGCTAAAAAAAAAGAGTAAAATTTGAAGACGTCCCCTATGAGTAGCTCAAGTGGCAAAAGGTGTGGGTATCAAATGTTCACCCCTTAGTTCTCCTCCTTGTAGTAGGAGATTAACTCACTTCAACCAGTTAAAAATATAAAATTTAAACACTCTTTTTTTTTTTTCACCGACTCATCTCAAATTTTATTGATTGGAAAAGATATATTTATTTTTATTTTTATATAAATTAAAAGATAGAGTTAATATAGTTAAAAAAAAGGAATAATATCATACTCTAAATTTTGATGAATGATGACTCTGGTATAAAAAAAAAAAATATAAAATTGTCTTTAATTGTGCAATTTTACAAATTTAAGCCTAAACTTTCATACCCAAATTTAACCAAATGTAAACCACTGTTTTCTAAAAAATCTCGAACTTTTTATAACTCAAATAATAGAACACCCATATAACCCTATGTCAAAGGAGTTGAACTTTTTTTAGCCGTTCTTCCCATGCACATATATTGTAAAACCTGCGAGTGGTCGATTTGAATATGGCATGATCTATTTTTTTATATTGTAAACTATTAAAGATTTACTTATATGTGAAAAGTACATACCTCATTGGTTGTGATATTGATCTTATAGGAGAACGAAATCAAAGAATATATATATTTGTAGATATCTTATATGCAGTTGTTTATATAGGGCGACTGATCTATATCTTTCCTCAGAGGCCTGGGGCTATGTCTCGATCTCTTATGAAATTTGAGAGACTAGTTTCTATAAATATTCTTTTTGGTCTAATTCCATGACTTATGATAATAAAAAAAGTCGGTGTGGCATAAAGTTAAAATTCAAGAAAATAAAGAAAAATCCCTTTTAGGGTATTCTAAAAGTATAACCTAGGATTCTTAATCATTTAAATTTATATACGTTGATGGGTCTCTTCTCTCCCTGTTAAGAGTGTGGTTTTTGTCTCCTTTGTGAGCAGCGTTCTTTTGCTTTTTTGTGAGCAACGTTCTTTTGCTTTTTTCATTGGCTCTTTTATTCTGTTGTCGTTATGAAGGAGGATTTTTCTAAAATAGCTCTGAGTGCCGACGAGGAGGATGAGCTAGAGATTGCGGCTGATGGTGTTGATAGTGGTGCCAGATTTAATAAGTTCTGCATTGTGGGTAGATTCTTAACATCGTTCAATTAAATTTCAGGTTATGAAGCATAGAATGGCTACTATTTGGCATCCTGGTAAAGGTATTTTTGTGAAAGAATTAGAAGGTGGGTTGATCTTATTTCAATTTTATCATGTTTTAGATTTACAGAGGGTGCTGACCGGGGGACCGTGGACTTTTAATAACCATCTGTTAGTGTTTCATCATCTACAACTAGGATAATCTCACTCTACTGTGCCATTATTTTTTATACAAGTGTGGGTTCGTATTCTAGAGTTGCCGATTGGTTATATGTCTATCAGGGTAGGATAGTAACTAGGCGGTTTCCTTAGGGAATTTCTAGATTATGATGAGAAGAATAACTCTGGATGTTGGAAAAGCTATATGCAAATCAGGGTTAAGTTAGATGTTCGTACTCCTTTGATGAGGTGGAAAAAGCTTAAATTGATTAATGGGTCCTGGAGTATTGTTCGGTTCCAATATGAAATTAACAACTATCTTTGCTATTTGTGTGGGCGGTTAGGTCATACTAATAACTATTGTCCCATGCGTTTTGCTAATGGAGCTGGTGATTTAAAGAAGGAATGAGGGGCATGGATTAAGGTTTTACCAAAGAGGAGTGGTGGTGGTGGTGGTGAACGGTGGTTGAGGGAAGAGGGTGGCAGTAGTTTTGAATTCAAATTAGGAAGGATGGCTACTGGAGCTGAAAATATGGAAACTGATAAGGTTAATTTAAATTTAAATTACGGGATTAGTGGGATTGATAGTAATTTGAATGCAAGACAAAGTCAATTGACCATGTTGGTGAGTAAGGAGGGGGCTGAAATGGTAACAGGCTTTAAGGCTAATGAGGTGGGCTCTGTTGAGGCCCATTTAGAGGAGGACCATGAGTTAGATTTAATTGAGGAAAAGAAGAGGAAGAGGGCTTCAGTGATTATGGACCAAGTGCATGGTAAGTCTGATGAAGTGTCTTTTACGCATAAAGATTTGCATGGTAAGGGTGTGGCATATCAATTAACTGGCGACAATACTAGTGATGAAAATATATCGGCCGGGTCTACTCATGGACCATGCCGGGTGCAATAATTGGCGTTAGTTGTAACTGCCATGGTCTGGGCAATCCATGGGCAGTTTTAGCTCTAAAGAATTTGATTAAGTCTAGAAGGCCAGCATTTTTTTTAATTAAAACTCTTATTAACTCTAATAAGATTGATGAAATAAAATGTAGTATTGGGGTTTTTCGGGTTATTTTTGTGTAGATAAGGAAGGTCGTAGTGGGGGTCTTATGTTTCTTTGGAATAATGATATTTCTGTTAATGTTTTGAGTTACTCTATATTTCATATAGATGTTGCTATTACTGATGTTTATGCCAGCTCTTGGAGGTGTACTGGTTATTATGGTCAACCTGACCGTAGTAATCATTTTCAGTCTTAGAATTTGATGCGGGATTTAATGCACATGTCTACTTTGCCTTGGTATTTGATTGGTGACTATAATGATTTGCTTTGCCCGTCTGATAAGAATGGTGGAGCTTCTCATCTAAAATGGTTATTTCGTGGGTTTAGGGAGGCGGTAGCTAACTGTGAGCTGATGGATTTACCTCTGGATGGTTATGGGTTTACTTGGGAAAGAGGTAGTTGTACTTCATCATTTATTGAGGAAAGACTGGATCAGTGTTTGGTGAATGCTGATTGGCTTGCATTATTTCCAAATGCTATATTATCTTGTTTGGTGTTGTCAGTGTCTGATCATCATCCTATAGAGCTTGTTATGCATCATTTGGAAGGTGAGCATCATCCATTTCAGTTTCAGGTGGACAATAATTGGTTTAAAGAGGCGGACTTTTGTGAAGTGATTAATGGTAATTGGGACTCTTCTAGAGGTAGCCTCATTATGGATAGAATTTGTTCCAATATGGAAGTTATGTAGGACTAGGGTTCTCAGTTTCGTCGTCAATTCTCTGGAAAAATTCGTAAGGCTAATATGGATTTGGCAGCTTATATGGCTTCTCACAATCCTGATTTTGATCAAAAGGTGTTGGAGCAGAGAAAGGTATTGAATGAGTTATTAGCTCAGGAGGAAATTTACTGGAAGCAACGATCGAAAAATTTTTAGCTTCAGAGAGGTGACTGAAATAATAAATTTTTCCATACTATGGCTTCTAGTAGGAGACGAGGTAATAAAATAGTGAGACTTCAACAGGATGATGGGAGTTGGGCGGAGAATTAGATGGGATTAGAGGTAGTGGTGCGCAGTTATTTTTCTTAATTATTTCTAGTAGATGATGTGTTGAGTGTTCCTGATGTTAGCTTTTTACAACCCCGGGTTTCACCACAAGAGAATGATATGTTGCTGTCTCCTTTTACTATGGATGAGTTCTGTAGTGCTATTTTTTCCATACATGTTGACAAAGCGCTAGGACCAGATGGCCTTAATCCTACCTATTTTCAGCACTTTTGGAATTTATTTGGTAAGGATGTTTTTGATGCTTGTTGTGCATGGTTAAATAATTGTGCTTTGCCTGATTAGATTGGAAATACTACTATTGTTCTTATCCCAAAAAAGTATAACCCAGTGGCAATGAAGGATTTTAGGCCAATTTCCTTGTGTAATGTGCTATACAAAATTTTGGCCAAGGTCCTTGCTAATAGGTTGAAGGTTATGTTGCCTAGTGTTATTTCGGATGAACAATCTGCGTTTGTTCCTGGGCGTTCAATTTTTGATAATGTTATTGTGGCTTTCGAGCTGATTCATTCTATACGAAGGAAGACGAGAGGGAAACAGAGAGATGTTGCTATGAAGATGGATATTAGCAAGGCTTATGATCGTATTAAATGGTCATTTTTGAAGGCTGCTATGTTGAGGCTGGGTTTTCATAGTACATGGGTGAATTGGATAATGATGTGTGTTACTTCGGTTACTTATAATGTGTCTATTAATGGGAAGGTGGTAGGTCCCATTATCTTTGAAAGAGGTCTTCGGCAAGGAGATCCTCTTTTACCATATATCTTTATTTTGTGTGCTGAGGGACTATCTACTTTGTTTCAACAGGCTGAAGCTAATGAGGTTCTTCATGGCTGTATTATCAAGAGAGGGGCGCCAAGCGTTTCCTATCTCTTATTTACAGATGATAGTTTTTTATTTTTTAAAGCTTCTCAGGAGGAATGTGCTACTGTGAAAACAATTCTTGCAAGGTATGAGGAGGTTTTAGGTTAGGCAGCTAATCTTCAAAAGTCTAGCATTTTTTTAGTGCAAATATTGATAGTGATCTTCAACTTGCTATCAAGGATGTGCTGGGCATTTTTAGTCCTTTAAATACAGGGCGTTATCTTAGCTGCCGTCATTGATTAGAAGACAGAAAAAGGCCGTCTTTAATTATTTAAGGGATCATCTGTGGAATAGGCTTTTTAGGTGGCACAGTAAATTGTTATCGCAAGCTGGAAAGGAAGTGCTTCTTAAAGCGGTGGCACAAGCTATACCATATTATTGTATAAGTATCTTCCTATTGCCTGTTTCTCTTTGTGATGAGCTTCAACATATGATGAACTCATTTTGGTGGGGTTCAAAAGGATAAGGACATAAAAAGATTTATTGGGCTTCGTGGGAACATTTGTGTTTTAGGAAGGAAGAGGGTGGTTTGGGTTTCAAACATTTATCTTCTTTTAATATGGCATTAATTGGGAGGCAAGTCTGGAATTTGGTTATTAATCCTCATACTCTAGCTAGTAGAATTCTTAAAGTTAAATATTATCCACCGGGGGATATTTGGACGGCCGATTTAGGTTCAAACCGAAGCTTAGTTTAGAGGAGTATTTGGAAAGCAAAACCAATTTCAGAAGAGGGTTATAGGTGGCGGGTAGGGGATGGTTATGGTATTAATGTTTGGTCTCAACCTTGGATTCCTAATGGAAATAGGTTCAAACTATTGACTAGACCTGTGGAGGGTCTTAAAGATTTGTGTGTTAATGATCTTTTTATTCAGGGATGTAAGGAATGGGATGTTGAGCTTCTATCCGAAATTTTTGAAGTCTAGGATGTTAATTCTATTTTGACACTCCCCGCCAGTAGTAGTGATGGTGAAAATAAATTCCTATGGCACTATGATCATAAAGGGGTGTACACTGTGAGGTCTGGTTATAGATTGGAAGTGCAGCATCAGTTGAGTGTGGATTTGGAAGGTGTTAATTTGATGTGGTCTCGGGTTTAGCGGCTGAATATTTTACCTAAGGTGAAGAATTTCATTTGGAAGGCGTGCTCTGGTTATCTTCCTACTCGGAAGATGTTGAGTCTGAAAGGAATTCCTGTTGACAATAGTTGTGTTATTTGTGGCTGTCTTGGTGATCATGATTTGCATACTTTTTTGGACTATTAGTATACTGTGGATTGCTGGCGTGAGGCAGGGATTAATGTTATTAATGCCCATATGAATTCTTTTGGTGGTTGGTTAAGTACTTTGTTTGCGGCTGAGAGTTTAATGCACATGGAGAAAGTTTGTATGCTTCTTTGTCGATTTGGACTCAATGAAATAATTGGAGGCAGATTATTACCTCCTCCTCGGAGTGTCTGTAATATTGTTGCTATCATTTTAGAATTTCACAATACGAATATGTCGGGTGCTTTGACTGATCGGGTTAGTGGTTCAAATAATGTTCCATGGCAGTGTCCTCCCTCAGGTATGTTTAAATTGAATATTGATGCTGCTATTAACTTGGGGATCTCGGCTATTGGATTGGGTATGGTGTTACGAGATGAATTGGGTAGAATTGTGGCTTGTAGAACTCAACAGCTAGGTGGGTCTGTGAATTCTAAAATTGCAGAAGTATTTTGCTTTAGAGAAGCTTTGCTTTGGGTTCGACAATAGGGTTATCATCATGTGCAAGTTGAGTCGGATGCTCTTTTGGTTGTCCAAGCCAGCCGCTGTGCATTTCAGGACAGGTCAAAATTTAGTGGTATTTTAGAATCATGTCGGGTGTTATTGTCCCAGGCATATAGTGTGTCTGTTGTTCATGCAAGGAGAAATGCTAATAAAGTGGCTTATTGTTTGGCTAAAGCTGCTTTTAATCTAGCTAGTCCCTCTTTGTGGGAAGAGGCTCATGATTTTGTTAGGCTTCTTGTTTATGCTGATGTAATAGGTGCTTAAATTTAATGCTATTTCATTTTTCTTCAAAAAAACAAAAAGTATAACCTAGGCAACGAATGTAGCACCCTCCAAGTATCACATACAAGTGTCCAAATATAATTCATAAATATGGCAATGCTAAAGAAAAAAAAATATTTTCCTAAAAGATAAGTTATATATATAAAAGTATAAGTTTGTACATTATACATAAAATTTTACATGTGTATATAAAAGTATACATAATCTCATTACAAAATCCTTAATGCCAAAGTGATGATATGCTCATGTGGATGGAGAGTTCGACATTAGGCACGCAGTTGTCCCACCTCAGCTTGCACTAATCCACGCTTCTAGCTTGCTATCAAAGCAAACACCCCAAGCTAGACAATCTAGGTCCTGAAAACCACAATTGCAAAGGAATGAGCTTGCAACTCAATAAACAATTGATAATATAACCATACATATAGTTCTTCTCAAGAACTAATTAAGAAAAGCATATAAATAGCATTGCAATACATAAAATATTAAGAAATTAGCATAAAATGAATGTTGTGCATAGGTGAAAAGATTGCTGCATGGCTACGCAAGAATTGTTGCATGGTTGTGCAAGTTTTTAGCATGGCCGCATAAAGGGTTATGCACGGCAGTGCAAGAATTTCGCACGGCCGTGCCTACTTCGTGCCATTTTTCTCTGGAATAACATGACCATGCCAAAATGGCACACAGCTGCGCCTGCTTCGACACATTTCTCCTTCTAGACCTGCACGACCATGCCAAAAAGGCGCATTGTCGCACAAAGGGTCCTGAATTTGATACCAACTTATGGACGGTTATGTCAAACACCACATAGCCATGTCTAACAACCTGTATAACATTCAAAATATCACAACAAGGTTTCCAAACATTCAAACAATATTGATGGTGCCTCATATATACCAAATCTCATCATTCAACGAATCATAACTATTCACTGTATTATTTACTCACGGTTATTAACTTTATTAACCAAGTTTGTTATGATGTAATAACAATGTATAGGTTATAATAACTTATAGCAACGTGTAGGTTATAATTACTATTATATTTAAGCAACACTTTCATAATGAAATCATCAAGTTATTTTTGGCTGCAATCAGTTCTCTGAGTTGGTATCAGAGCTTGCGCCACCATGAACTCATAAAATTCCTCTTCTTTATTATCATCTTCTTCCTCTTCTTCTTCTTCTTCCACTATCTCAAATTCTTCTACTTCTTCTCCCTTTCTTCATTCAGCCACCATTGCTACACCTTCTACCTATGTTTAACATAATTTTTCTATTAAGCTAATTACCAGAAATTATATTTCTTAGAAATTGCAATTCACTCCTCTCTTGAATTACTACAATCTTCATGGCATTGTTAATGGTACAGAACCTCCACCCTCAAAAGAAATTATCGATTCTTCTACAAATCAACCAATAGTTAATCCTGAATATACTATTTGGTTCAACAAGGATCAACTCCTCTTTTCCTGGTTACTCTCATCAATTTTAGAGGAAATTTATCCTCAGCTTATTGGCCTTAATTCTGCTGCTGAAGTGTGGCGAGCTCTTGCCTCAGCCTATGGCGTTGTTAGCCATGTCCAACGCACTCAGCTTCACATTGAACTCCATAATTTATCGAAGAATGATAAGCCTATATCCCAATATCTCTATGAGGCAAAAGCAATAGCAGACTCACTTACCTTAGCAGGACAACGTATTACACCTTCAGAATTTAATGCAATAATTTTTTGTAAGCTTGGACCTGATTACAGTGGAATCATAAGTGCTTTACAACAACGCAATGATTCTGTCTCGTTTAATAAGCTACACGGGTAATTTGTAGCCTATGAGATTTTATTGAAATCACAATAACCTCAAGTGCCTTCAGTGAATTTAGCACAACATTCACCCAATTTTTCTGGTTTTTAGTATGGTGTTCCTGGTTCTTAAACAGTTTAAAGAGGAGGTCGACGTGGTTTCTCCTCTATCACATACTAAATTTATGGTCTTACCAATCACACAGCTGTAACTTACCACCATCGCTTTCAACAGAATCCTCACCATCGACCGTTTGGCTCCTTTAATAACATAATGGCTTCAGCATCCCAAGGAAATCATGTTGCTAATTTAACTGAAATTCAATCTCAACCTGGATTGCTCTCTACACCGCCATCTGCTTCATCCACTTCCTGGTATCCAGATACAGGTGTGACTCACCATGTCACACCTAATTTGTCCTCTCTGAATGTTTTTAAGGAATACACATGTACCAAAAAATTATTAGTTGCTGATAGTCATAGTTTAGGTATTTCACATATTGGTCATAATACTTTATCATCTGCTTCCAAAAATCTTTCTTTACGTAATGTTTTGCATATTCCTTCTATTACCAAGCCATTATTGTCTGTTAACAAGCTTTGCAAAGATAATAACTATTTTTTTGAATTTCATGATAATCATTGCCTTATTAAGGATCAGGACACCAAGAAAATGATTCTTCAGGGAACAAGTGAATTGGGTCTCTACAAGATGCATGGTGTTCTGCCTTCTTCAAAGTTGAATGTGAAGGAAAGTGTGTGTAGAGAAACAATGAAAATGCGAAATTTAAAATTTTCATTGCATGCAACATTTGCATCAAACACATAACACTTCCATGCCCATAGATCATATCACATGTACTCTTACATAGCTAAACATGCTTATGAATAACATGGCATATCAACACATCAAGCAAATCATGCTTTCAAGAAGAAGAAGACCTAACAACTAAGAGATATTGTAATACTTACATACTCCTTAGTTGGTAGCACGCTCGAAACGTTTTGGTTGATGATGATCTACAAGCTTGAGCTCCCCAAGTGTGAAGCCTCTAGTTTGAAACACACGGTTGGCAATGGAAGATCCTCCAAGTGAGGTGTTGTTCA
>CATIWO010387206.1:0-12845 GCA_949673435.1 Macaranga tanarius
GAGCAACTCAAGGGTTTTGAATCCGAGGAAAGCTCAAAATTGTGCAAGTTACATCGATCTATTTATGGTCTAAAGCAAGCTTCAAGGAGTTGGAATCATCGGTTTAATGAGGCTATCTGTTCTTATGGGTTCATTAAGAATGAGGATGAGCCATGTGTTTACAAGAAGGTTAGTGGGAGCCAGCTCACTTTCCTTATCTTGTATGTGGATGACATTTTGTTAATTAGAAATGATATTGGTATGATGACATCTGTGAAAGTTTGGCTATCAAAAACCTTCTCGATGAAAGACTTAGAGGAGGCAACTTATATTCTCGGGATTTGAGTCTATAGAGATAGATCGAAGAGAATAATACGTTTATTCCAAAGTCTTTACTTGGAAAAGGTGTTGAAGAGGTTCAATATACTGGATTCCAAGAGAGGATTGTTACCAGTTAGGCATGGTATCCACCTATCTAAGACAATGTCTCCTAAGAAATCTGAGGAAATGGCCAAAGTTCCTTATGCTTTGGCAATAGGAAGCTTAATGTATGCTATATTGTATACAAGGCTTGACATTGCCTATGCTGTTAGTGTGACTAGCAAGTTTCAATCCAATCTAGGTTTGGAACACTGGATAGCAGTTAAGGCAATCTTTAAGTACTTGAGAAGGACTAAAGATTTGGTCTTAACTTATAGAGGAGGTGATTTACAACTAGATGGATTCACAGATTCTGATTTCCTATTAGATATCGATGATAGAAAGTCTATCTCGGGGTTTGTTTTTGTTTATAATGGAGGAGCTGTGAGCTGGAAGAGTTCTAAGCAGAGTGTCACTGTAGATTCTACTACAGAGGCCGAGTATATAGCCACATCAGATGCTACTAAAGAAGCTATTTAGATTAGGAAGTTTGCTTCCCAACTGGGAGTTATTCCTTCCATTGAGTCACATATTCCTCTCTTCTGTGACAACAATGGAGCCATTACTTTGGTAAAGGAACCAAGGTCTCACCAGAAATCCAAATACATAGAAAGACGCTATCATATTATCAGAGAGCTTATCGGCAAGGGCAATGTGATCATTCAAAAGGTAGCTTCAACTGATAACATCGCTGATCCACTGACTAAAGTGCTTACTCAACTACAGTTGAAAGGACATCTTGATAAGATGGGTCTGAGATACTGTAGTGATTGGCTCTAGTGCAAGTGGGAGTTTGTTAGTATAGGTGGTATGCCCTAGAGGCAATCATGTATTTAGACATTGTATATTATCCCAAATGGCAATGAAATGTTCATTTAAATAAAGTGTTTATTTATTTGAATGTTACTCCATTAGCATTAAGTTAAATAAATGTATTATCGAGAGTTGATAATATGAGTGACACATTTATTTAGTACATATGCTATAAAATTGTTCGTAGTCGATAAAGTAATATTTGGTTTATATTAATTTGACTATCACCTCTGTCTATTTTTCTTGATTAGTATGTGATACTAATAGTGGGAGATAGTGAGTCTCATGTTACTTGATATAAGATATCAGAATAGACATGTGGATACTCAAGTGTTGAGTGGATCAAACATGACGTTAGATGTGTGATCGTAAGGATATTTACTTATAGTCAACGATCACAATCTAAATCATAATGGTGCATAGAGTCCTTTAACCTAAGGCATCACGGTCATCCATATTTAAGTGGTTAGAGTTTGTTACCGCTTACATGTCTGTGCTAGCCATGTATGGGTATATGGCGTATGGTGGCTCTAGTCGGTTGAATGTAGTGATGAGTGTTTGACTAAGATGGGATTCATTGCCTGGAGTAAACCGGGTTAAGGTCCTACTCCTATCTAAGTTTATTCTTGATGGATAAATTCCTGGCCAGGATAAACATGACATGCTGAAAGAGTTTCAGTACTAAAAAGTGTTTATAGTATTTATTATATTTTATCAATAATAAAACTTGAGATAAGGTAACATGATAAAGCTATTAGAGTTTGACTGTACCTTAACTCTAGGCTTTGTCAGGATCTTCAATGAAGGGATTTTAGTGCATGATAATTATGACCAGAGGGTTCATGTGAATTAATACATGCATTCATTTCTAATTGGGTAGCTGTGATATCGATGCTAGGGGTCACTCACAGCTTATGAGAACTAAATGTGTATCATTGAGATTTTCACATTTAGACTTGAAAGAGTTTCAAGTAATATCAAGTGTTGATATTAGTTTCTCATTGCCAATTAGACATGGACCTAGTAAGTCACACCTATAAGGTTTTCACCTTATCACCTTCATTAATCTAATTATTGATTAAAGTGTTTAATCAAGTAATTAAGATTAAGGGAATTGAATTTTTGCTAAAGCAGTGATTCTAGCATATCATGAAATCTGATTCCACCAAAGGGTTTTATTATTTATTTGTACTTAATTAATATTGGATATTAATTAAGGTAATGAATTAGTAATATTTGTGTGTTATTTATTTCTTGAACTTAGATTAATGGCCCAAGGTGTATGGGCCTAGGCTTAAAAGTGATTTGAGCCAAAGATTAATCCAAAGTGTCAAGAAAACCCAACAACCTAATCTAGGTACATTAATTTAGTGGATTGGGTTTTGGACCAAGTGTTGGCCCAATAGCAAGCCCAAGTCCATATAATTAATGTAAAGATTTGGTTGTATTAATTAGACATGGATTAATGGCCCAAGTTGTATGGGCCTAGCCTTAAAAGAGTTTTAGGCCAAAGATTAATCCAATGTGTTGAGATAGCCCATCAACCTTATCTAGGTCTATTGATTTAATGGATTGGGTTTTGGGCCAAGTGTTGGCCTAATGGTAAGCCCAAGTCCATTTAATTGATGTATAGATTTGGTTGGATGTATTATACAGTATAAAAGATGTATGTGTACAAATACATTGGATGTGTTGTCTACTTCTTCTTTGGACACTTTTCTAATATATATTAGTACTAAGTGACAAGTGTCATGATGATGTCATGTGGTAGGACCCCATAATGTTATGGATGATGTCATGGTGATGTCATGGATGATGTTATGGTGATATCATGAATGATGTCATGATGATATGGCAATCTCTACACTTTATTTTGTCCTAAGTGATTTTGTTTTTGGTGTGGGTTTTGGATGTTCATCTCCAAGCTAACAACTCTTCTTCCTCTTGGTGTTTTGTTCAAGTGTTGAACAAAAATGGTGGAAGGTTTTTGTTAGACAAAAACGTGAGCAACCAACCAAAAACAAGAAAAGAAAATCAAACACACATAAACCCTTATTGTTCTTATAAGTAGATTGAATTAGAGCAAGCCTTTTGTGAGGGTCACTAGAGAGGGACTTGCATCTAACTTGATCTAGGCAAGAAAGGTGATTTGGTGGAGCTTGGTGTTTCATGCTAGAGGCCATATACTTGGGTGGCTAGAATATGTGATTCAAGAGTTGAATCTTCTACACATAGCTTGGAGAAACTATTGTGGTCTTCTTCAAACACTTAGAATTTGTAGATTTGTTTAAACTTAAAACTTCTATGTGGTTGTGTTTGTATGCTTGATGTGTTTTTAGCTATATGTAAATTGTAAAATGGATCTTGGTGATTGGAATTCTTCATGTGATGAAGAGTTATGCAATGAAATTTTTTAAAATTTCACCCATGTTGGGCGTATGCTTCCGCTGCATCTCTGTTGGATAACCGTTTCCTAAGATTCTATTCAAACAATGTGGATTTTTGAGCTCATTTACTATATTAATTTACTTGAATTATAATGAGATTTACAAATTTAATAAACTTTGGATTAGTTAAAGGAAAAATAACAATGTAATGAATAGTGGTTTTAAAGTAAATTCATATATTGTTTAATTGAAGAATATAAAATGAAAGTATTTGAAAACTTAAAACGAGAACATGAATGGAAAAATTAATAGAGAAAATTAAAAGCTTCATGACAATAATTGTGATTGTTGTTGAAATATAGAGTTGTTGATGGTTTCTATGTCTATGATTGTGTGTTAATGCTGATCTTTCTTTTATTTTTATACACAAAATTTATTAGTTTTTCTCAATTAAAATAGGCTAATTATTTGTCTTTTACTTATTTCCCATTAATATTACAACTTACGTGTTACTTCTTCTTCAACTCTTCAGCTCCGTCATATACATTGCAGAAAGTGTCAATTCTAAAATCTTAAACTTTTTTCATTCTCAAGACAAATTATGGATTAGGTTTAAAGCAATTTATGGGCTATTTGGCCTTTCATATTTCATTTTTGGGCCAAAAAAATTGAATACTTTCCTTATAAATGGAAAAAAAAAAAAAAAAAGAACCAACAACAACAAGGCTTACTATATTCCCTAGGACTTACCACCTTTCACCTCTATTCAAATTAGTATTCTATAAATAAGTATAGTTTAGATAATGCAAACTATTGATTGAAAAACTATATTAGCCACATTTTCATCCACGTAAAATGTAAAATAAGTGCACTCATTATTAAATTCAATTTAAATTTTTCCTATATATTTGTGAAATATATAAAATTTTATGATATTCTTTTGTTTACATATTACTTAAGATTTATGATGGTAAAATTTAGTTTTATATTTGAAAATTAAAAAATTATATATAATATATATCTCTACATTTTAATTTAAAATCGTATCTCAATATAACATGACCCTAAATAAATTTATGTATTAAATAACCAATTAAATTATTTAATTTTTTAATTCTACTTAAACTTATTATTTATATTAATTATATTATATTTAGGTACTGATAGTTCCAGAAATGTCTCAAGCACATAAAGAGTCCTAATTTGGAGTCTTGCCCCTAAAGGTAATCCGGATAAGGAAGATTAATCATAAAATAAGAAGTATCAAACGAGTCCTAATTAGAATAGGACTAAGTATGCCTCTCCCTTATGCCTATATATAGCTTATATTTCTCTTAAACTGATTATCTGAAATAAACTCTTCTAACTTAGGCATCAGAGACCCTGTGGATCAAAGATCCCAGGCTCACCATAGGATTTTCTTATGTTAAAGGGTTTTAGCATTCATTAATTGGTGCCATTTGTGGGAAACCACTCCTAATTTTACTTATTCTCACATTTCGTCATTCACTTAGCTTGTCCAGTGACTTAATTATGACAAACAGTTCAGAGCCATCAAAAACAATGAATCCAACGACTGAATTTCCAAGGTTAGTGCTAGGAGAAAGTTCGACTCAGCCAAATAATAGAAGTTCAGCTCAGCTTATCATGCCAATCAGTGGGAGTACTTCTTCAGCATTATCTATGGGGTTGTCTCCTCAATATAAGCACGTTTCAAGACCATTCCTAACAGTAGTGTTCCAAAATCCTCAGGATTTTGCAACACCTTCAACTTTGGCTGATGTAAATACGTCATCTAGTACACCAAACATCCCTCCATTATTCAAAGACGCAGTAATCAACAGTCTCAAGACTCAGCTTCTTCTCTCACAACAATAATTAGCCTATGTAACTTAGAACACCCAAACCGGAGCTCAGATTGGAGGAGTCTCTTATCCTGTAGGAACTCTACGAATGAATGCCCTAGTGCTTAGTCAGTAGGGCACTCGAACACCGCTCCACAATGAGCATAGTGAGTCCAAAACTGAATTGCACAGAAGACATAAGGGAAATGTGGATGATGAGGCCGAATCTGATGCAGCTAGGAGGGAGAGGACTGAATTCAATAAACAATTATGTGAAGTAATGCATAAAGTTCGAATGGGACCAGATGAAATTGAAGAATACATCATGGATGGAAGCACTCCTTTTGTTCATAGTATTATATCAACTCAGATACCTTCCAAGTTTAAAGTTCCATCTCTGGATTCGTATAATGGAACCGGAGACCCAATAGCACATGTCTCCATGTTCAGAATAAAGATGATGTTGTAAAACATTAACGGCGCCATTTTGTGTAAAGTATTTCCAATGACCTTGATGAGCATAGCTCAGAGGTGGTTTCATAGGCTTCTGAATCCGATTCATCATAAATACTCCACCAAAGAAGAGCATCAATGACCTTCAATTCTGTAAGCAAAGTGACACTGAAACACTCTGTAGTTACCTTAACAGGTTCAATAAAGTCGCAATGAAAATCAAGTACCTGAGTAGTGAAGCAGTAATAGATGCATTGAAATACGGAACTAGGATGGGAAAACAACGAGATAAGATAATGATAAAGAAGCCTCAGACTTTTCCTGAAGCCATGGCAATTATCACAAAGTTGATTGACCTCGATGAAGATTGAAGGGAGATGCGCAGAAAGGATATTGATGAGAAGATAGTCAAGAAAAAAGATGAAAAGAAGGATATCAGAAAGGAGCATAACTCAGCTTACAGAGCTAGAACAGATGAAAAGAGGTATGCCCCATTGAATGCAACCAAATCGGAAATCCTAATGTGGATAAGGCAAAATGGCATAGACATACCAGATCCTAGAAAACTAAATCCTAACTCGATTGGAAGAAGGGACAAAAATAAGTGGTATAGATATCACAAAAATTATGGTCATTACACATATGATTGTCGAGATCTAAAAATGGAGATAGATCAGCTGGTGAAAGCTGGATCTTTAAAGAAGTTTACTGAGGATGTTTCTAGAAGACAACGTGGTTTAAATACCCAAAACAAAGAGCGGGAAACTACAAAGAGAACTCGTATAAAGGTTTTTGGAGTCAGTAACATGATTTTAGGTGGGGAATCTTCATCTAAAGGCAGAAAAAAGAGAATGAGGAAGGACGTGTTAGTAGCAACGATGGACTCATCGATTCCAAATATCATCATCAATCAGGAGGATGGTTCTCATGTGAAATAACTTCATAATGAGGCCTTGGTGGTTAGTGTATATATGAAAAACTACTTAGTTAAAAGAATACTCATCGACGATGGAAGTACTGTCAATGTCCTAATATGGGAAGCTTTCCAGAGAATGGGAGGTTCATCAGTAGATTTGAAAACTACTTCAAATCCCATAACCAACTTTTATGGAGGAATTTTTCAAACTGTGGGTAGTATAGAATTGGAAATAGAATTTGGAAATTATAATATAGAGGAGAGTGTTATGATCCTATCCCTATTTAATATAGTAGACACTCGTTTGGCTTATAATGGAGTTATTGGGAGACCTACCCTCTGGAAATGAAGAGTAGTGACTAGTATCCGCTATTTAGTGATGAAAATCCCCACTCCGAGACAAATAATCACTATAAGAGGAGATCAAGAGGTAGCTAAACAGTGTTATCATCTTACAGTAAAAGATGAATTAGGGGCCTTCCCTATTGAGAACTTTGTCAAATTTAAAAAATAAGAAGCAAGGCCAGAACCGACTGATGAATTGGAAGAGTTGAAATTAGCCAATGGCAAGTCACTAAAAATTAGTGGAAAACTATTTAATGAGATTAGAGGGGAGATTGTCCAAGTATTACAGAATTATAAAGACACCTTTACTACTCAGGCATATAAGATAGTGGGAATTGATCCTAGTATCATGGAGCATAGCTAGAATATTAATCCTTCTTTCAAGACGGTGATACAGATAAAGTGAAACTTCACCTTTGAAAGACAGAAAGTTATAGCATCTGAGACCAAGAAGCTATTAGAAGCAGAGTTCATTAGGGAAGTTTTTCATCCTGAATGGCTAGCCAATGTAGTGCTGGTGAAGAAGTCGAATGGGAAGTTCTGAATGTGTGTCGATTATACGGACCTTAACAAAGCATGTCCAAAGGATAGTTATCCTCTACCAACCATTGATCAGTTGGTAGACTCAACGGCATGCCACGGAATATATAGCTTCATGGATGCAGCTCAAGGATACCATCAGATTCCCATAAAGAAGGAAGATTATGAAAGAACATTGTTCATAACTCACCAAAGGTTATACTGCTATAATGTAATGCCCTTCAGTTTAAAGAACACAGGGGCTACATATCAGAGGCTCATGAACTTCATTTTTAAAAATGACATATGAAAAAAATTAAAGTATATGTAGATGACCTAATAGTCAAGAGTAGGAACTCTGAGGATCATCCTTATAATTTGGAATAAGTATTTAAGACTTTAGATCATTATAAGGTAAAATTGAATCCTGATAAATGTGTTTTTGGTATCAAAGTAGGGAAATTTCTAGGATTCATGATCTCATAGAGGGAAATAGAAGCGAATCCAGAGAAAATGGAAGCAATCCTCAATATAAAGGCTCCGGAAACCTTGAACGAACTACAAAAGCTGAATGGATGAATATCGGCCCTGGGGAGGATCATGTCATGTTCAGCAAAAAAATGCCTCCCTTTCTTTCAGGCATTAAAAAATACAAGGAAATTCGAATGGACCACCGATTGTCAATCAGCATTTGAGGACGTCAAGAGGTTCTTAACCTCAACTCCATTATTGAGCAGACCAGTTTCAGGAGAGGACCTGTATCTGTACTTGTCAGTAGGCAATGAGTCCTTGGCATCCGTCCTGGTGTAAGAGATTCAGGGAGAGCATAATCCTATCTACTATGTAAGCAAAGTCCTCAGAGGGCCAGAGATTCGGTATTCAAAGATGGACAAATTAGCATTGGCATTCGTACACACTGTTAAAAAACTCCAGCACTACTTTCAAGCACACAGGATAGTAGTAAGGACTAATCAACACCTCAGGAAAATTTTACAAAGGCCGGAGACGTCAAGCAGACTTGTGCAATGGTCAGTTACATTGGGGGAGCATGTCATTTCATACAAACCATGAAAATAATCAAAGCCCAGGTATTGTCTGACTTCATACAAGAGATGACAGTCTCATATGCAAGCAATGAAAAAAGGGTCGAGTGGCGAATGTATATAGACGGTGCTACGGGAAAAAATGGATCCGGGGTATAAATCATTCTAATAGGACCTGAAAGGATAAGAATTGAATATACAGTACGGATGGGATACCATGCCACAAATAATGTAGCAGAATATAAAGCATTGATCATGGGATTAAGATTGGCTAACGAAGTCAAAGTAGAAGGACTCAAAATATTTTATGATTCCCAGCTCGAGGTAAATCAGTTAAAGGGGAACTTCATGATAAATAATCTAAATATGGGCAAGTATTCGGACAAAGCTCATAAACTTTTACAAAGGTTAGTGGAGCATTACGTAAATTTCTAGAGAGAAAAATGAAGCTGACCCATTGGTAAAATCTTCAGCAGAAAACGGAGCCACATTCCAAAATATAAAGCTCAAGGAGGTTCTTACTACTCCAACTATTGAAAAGAATGAAATACTGGCTACTTGTGAGATAGCCGAATAGATAAAGCCCATAGTAAAATACTTGGACTCGGGGAAATTACCTGAAGATAAGAAGGAATCCTGAAAAATTTGAATAAAAGTCGCTCAGTATTCAATATAAGAGGGAAGCTTATACTGGAAGTCATTCAGCCATATGTGGAGTAAATGTATATCTCTTGATGAAGGAGACTACGTCCTTAGGGAAATACATGAAGGCATATATGGAGCTCACGAAGCCCGAGCAACTTTAGTTAAAAATTCTCTTTTGCAGGGTTATTACTGGCCCACCATGTTCCTGGATGCACAAAGGCTTGTGCAGTATTGCGATAAGTGTCAGAGACACTCTCAAATATCACACCTACAGGCTCACATCCAAAGCCCAATCGAAAGTCTATGGTCTTTCATGCTATAGGGAATGGACATACTCAGACCTTTTCCGTTAGCATCAGGACAAAGGAAGTTCCTCATTATCGCGATAGACCATTTTACTAAATGGATTGAGGTAGAAGCCGTTCCTATGATAATGGAGGCTATGATTTTTAATTTTTCTAAAAAGAGGTAATATACAGGTTTGGCATTCCCCATACTCTTATCATGGATAATGAAAAGCAATTCGACAATGACAAGTTCAAGAAATTCTGCTCAAATCTCCATATGAAGCTACGGTTCACTTTGGTAGCTCATCCGCAGATGAATGGACAAACGAAAGTCACTAATTGGATCATTTTACAAGGCATCAAGAAACATCTGGATGATAAAAAAAGAGATTAGGCAGATGAATTATATAACATCATTTGGGCATATCGGACAACTCTAAAAAGTTCAACAGGAGAATCGCCTTTTCGATTGGCATACGGAATGGATGCTGTAATCCTTATCGAAATAGGATCCCCATCTTTGAGAGTTTTCAGGAACTTTGAAGACTCAAAAAATAAATGTAATTCTCGGATCTTCCTAGATATGTTAGAGGAAAAAACGGAACAAGCATAAGTGATAGCAGAAGCAAGACACCAGAAAGTAGCTTGGTATCATAATAACCGAGTACGACCTAGAACATTCAGTATTAGAGATCTAGTCCTATGAAAAGTTGAAATTGGTAAAGGAAATGCTGACACAGGAAAGCTAGGACTAAATTGGGAAGGACCATATCAAGTTATTGAAACGACTACTCAAGCAACCTATAAGCTTCAGAATATAAATGGCAAGGATGTTCCTAGATATTGGAACATTGAAAGCTTAAGAAAATATTACCAGTAAGACTAGTATAATCAGGCTATGAGCCCATGACTTATAATGTCGTTCAAAAGCTCTAAGAGAGCATTAGTGTCATGATACACTTCTACTTAATAAAAAGCTCCAAGAGAGCATAAGTATAATAATACAGTTCTATTCAATAAAAAGCTTCAAAAGAGCATTAGTGTCATAATGCACTCTCATTCAATAAAAAGCTCTAAGAGAGCATCAGTATAATAATACACTTCCATAAAAAGCTCCAGGAGAGCTCTACTTCACTCGTCATATAATATCCTTCGTAAAATGAAACTCATAAATAATCTGAGCATTCAAAATCATATGAAGGCAAAAGTTAACATACTTATTAATACTCGAATAAAGATTTTCTAGCGGATAAGTTTAAAAAGCATTCACGGATATAAAGATTCATTTACCACATGATATACAAAAATAAAATTAAAGGAAACATTATCACTAAAAGCCCTTCAAAATGATATTACATTGGTACATTCAATTTTCTTATTGAGAAGGAAGAGTAAGTATGGCCTCATCCGAGGGCATGGACGATCCTTCAACTTCGGAAGGTGGGAGTTCAGAAGAACCTTCAATAGGAGGAACATAAGTTTTTGGTTGATTGATTGATGCACCTACTTTATCAAAAATCATGGAAGCTCGCACTCTTCTCACGATCTCACCAAGCTCCCAAACAGTAATCTTGTTAACAGGAGTGAAGTCAATATCAGTATGCTGCATTGATAAAATTCATTGAGTCTCAGCTTTTAATGCTTGAACAAAGCTCGTCGTGAACTCTTAAAACTATTTCTTGTCACTCTAGCGATTAGTAAAGAGTTGCCAATTTTCCCTCTCTAAATCAATAACCCTCTTATTCAATTCAAGCACTGAAGCCTGTAGCCCTTCGTTCTCTTTCTTTTCTAGCTCCAAACTTAATGAAGCACTAGTTTTTTCAGCCCTAAGTGTATCGAACGCTTCTTTCATTGAGCGCAGCTTGCTTTCCTGTTCAATATTGAGTTTGTTGATTTTTAGCTCTCTTAAATTACACTCACTCTTATGAATATAGCGAACATCGTCTATTTTCAGAAGTCCTTGAGCAACTTAAAAAAAAATTATTAAAAAGCGAGCAATTTTTAAATGAAGAAACGGATTCGTAAGATAGAAATATTATTAAAATACCTCAAAAAGACTCAGAAACATCTGATTTCGGAGTTCAGCCTCATCCATTCTATCTCATTTAGCCATGTCACTTTTTAATCTAAGGCATTCAGATATATGATCACGAATAGTTGAGGAATTGATATTGGGGTTCTCAACCTTTTTCTCCAACCAAGGAATAGGGTTCGGACATCCCTCTAGCCTCGGCCTCTTATTAAGAATCTCATCTCTTTCTGTCACAGGTTCGTAGGTATCATCTGAACCCCTCGGGCTTTTACCTTTCCGCTTTTCAGTCGGTTCATTATTTTTTTCCTTAGGAAGGAGCTCCACCTCGTAATCTTCAATGCTCAAAGGAAGAGCATTTACATATTCAGCTACCAGAGTCTCATCTACATAATTGCAAAGTCCCTCCATAAAATCATCAAGTAAATCAGCCATCTACAAAAAGGAAAAAGTTTGAGTTAGAAAAATACCTTCAGACTCAGGTATACCATCTTTCACTCCGTAGAGACCGGCATCCTTAGGATGCCTATGTCTATATACAAATCTCTCAACATAGAAATTTACGGAAGCTCCCACAGCATTGCACTGAGCAAGGAGTTCGCGAAGAAAAGGAAGATCATCTTCGATATAAGCAATAAATCATTTAATATGAGTGGCTTCATTTGAGCATATGGTAGGGATATTTTAAAAATCCGTCTGATGTTCAATGATAAAAAATTGATTCCTCCAGGATCGGTTAATATCATCTAGCTTCCCTAACATTCTAAAATTGGCTATGGCGGAAAGGGAGAAGGTCACATCACCCTTCTTTTTTATTAGGTTAAAAAAGTATCTATGCATGAAGATAGAGGGTTTGTGGCCTTGTGAACGGATTAGCTCGCAAAAGGCTGTAAGGAAGTGATAGCCATTTGGATGAAGTTGTCCAACGGCTATTGCGTAGGCTTGGAAAAATTATTTTATAAATGAGTCAAGGGGAAACCTAAGTGTAGGCGGCGGGGTTCAGCGCGCGCCCAAGTGTCCGGCAACCACGGCACTGTGCGGGCTCAGGGCCCACTAGGAATACAACTTTGGGCCTTTTTACAGGCTTTAGTCGGAGTTGGGAGTCGCCACCCGGATGAAACCCGGGACACTTTTACAGCAACTGGATTCCACGGAAGATACCCAG
>CATIWO010387348.1:0-15081 GCA_949673435.1 Macaranga tanarius
AGATATTTATAAATTGAGAATATTGTGAATGATAATAATAATGCAATTGGAATGATCAAACTCTCAACCTTAATAGAAATGAGGTGAAACCTTCTAAAAACTTCGAAGGATGAAAATAGTGTGATAATAATGTTTTATGCTCAAAAAGGAAAAAGGAAATTCTCCTTATCAAACAGTTGAATGGAATAACTATTAAAGAAATCAAATTATGAGTGTGATGATTTCGCTATTCTTTTATGAGAATCCTGTATTTCTTATAATTTGAGAGGGTAGTCCCCAAGGTGTTTTAAATTGGTTTTGAAATATTATTTATGTTGATAAATAAATGAAATGTGGATGTTATTTGCATTATTTGCAGAAACTCTTTTAATAAAAAGTATATTGAAATAGAGTAGTATTTCTGAAAAAGGTTATTTGGTAAATTATGTTCATTTATGCGATTTAAACAGCATTGAGATTTATTGCTGGGAAAATAGTTTTAAAGAGGTTTTAGTTTGACGATTTGTCATAAAAGATATTTTATTGCTCACTGGGTAATTTTTTTGAAATTACTCACCACCGTTTTTAAAAATATTTTCCCATATTAGGATATTTGCTTAAGCTGGAGGAAGAGACGGTTGTCTTTTGGGCTTCTATGGTATACGAGATTTCAGCAGCTGAGACCCAGGTACACTACGTGGTCAGCCATGATGCTGATGCGGATTTGGTCTTTAAGGTTACGGTGCTGCCGATTGGAGCTGACGTCCGTATCTCCTTGGTGCGTGAGGAGCATGAGGACAGTGTCTGTTCCATTTTTCGCATTACCTATGCTACCGCCCTGGATGTCGAGGTCTCCCTCACATGGGTGTGATGCAGTCTTATAGATGCATCGAATTTTTGCCTTTTTGCTTACAGCCATTTCCTACGCCCTTTAGAGCGTGTCACCAGAGTGATTCTTGAGCCAGTGGGCTAGTTTTTGTTGAGGGTTAGACCTGGGCATGAGCTGTTGATGTATCTACTATTTCCACTACTATTCTGTGCCGGACTGAGATCCGAGGCTTGTATGGAGATTAGATGCTAGGGCAAATTTTATTTTACCCTGTATTATTTGTATTAGCATCTAGTACTCTGATTGTATAATTGGTGATGTATATTTATATGTGTGGATGGATGGTTAGCACTATGGTGCATATGATGTATTAATGTATGCTTGATCTTGATATATCCTGATATTGTGATTAATGTTGATGAATGGATATAGAAACTCTTTAAGAAAAATATATCAATTGAGGATGTGACAAGTTTATAAGCCATATTACTGATGTAACGAAGAAAGGTTTTAAATTATACAGGTTTCATATATATATATCCCATTAAGTATTGTATATAACCTTCAAAGCTCATTAAGTGTATTAAGAATATAATTACTGTGGATGATTGTATAATTGTGGTTAATTAAAGGATAAGGTGTGACAGGTGTGGCCATTCATATGATATATATGTATATGCGTGCACGTGTGAGATCTGAGACTGAGCTGGGCAGAGAGTCTCAGGAATGGCTACGGTTATATAAACAAAAATAAAAATAAAAATATGAAAGAAAAGAAAAGAAAAGAAAAGAAAGGAAAAGGAAAAGTGGGATTTATGTGAAACGTGTGTGACGTGTATTGAGAAATTCCAGTTGGATACTAACTTACATCATCATGCATTTTTGCATTTTATTATTTATGTGTATGAATTGTGGATGGCATGTGAAGCGTGATTGATAGAAATTGTGTTTTTATTAATTGAATGTGAAATTATGAAATATGAATTGCTTGAAAAGGTGTAATTGTGACACCAATAGTTGAGTATCAATGACATAGTATTATGATGATTTATGTAATGATAAATAAGGATTTAGTGCAACATGTAACTGTGATAAATATGGTGGGGTGTAGATATTGAGTGTATACACCTATATATGTTTGTGTTAGCAATTACTAGATTACTATTGATATTATGTTCTTGTGACTATGTTGCGGTTTACTTGGAAGATTGTAAAAGTAAATTTCAGATTGAGAACACAGGCCGAGACACGGGCATATCTCAGATCATGTGCCAAGACATGGGCGTGGTTAAGGTAGCAATTTTGTCCAGAGAGATACACGGAAAAAGACACGAGGCATGTCCTTAGCCATGTATATATGTTAAATATTAGACAGAGAGATATACGGACAAGAACACGGGCAGCCTTGGCCGTGTCTACCTATGGGAATTTCGATAGTGAGATACACGGGTTGAAACATGGCCGTGTTCCAGACCATGTAGTCCTCTATTAGTTATTTATAATTATTTTTCTTAATTAGTTCTTAAAAAGAACTATATGTATGTTTATTTTAATAATTACTTATTGAGTTGCAAGCTCATTCCTTTGCAATTATGGTTTTTTAGGCTTTGATAGATAGCCTAGTTTGAGGCTTGTTGATTGAAGCTTGGAGAATGTTTCTTTGTGAGCTCAGGTGGGACAAAAAGGCCGGCTTGGTATCGACATCTCCATCCTCATCATCATATTATTTGAACATTTTGTAATCAAGTTTTACAAATGGATATTTAACATTTTGTAATACTTGTATAAAGTAAATTTAATATATCAAACCAAAGTTTTTATTTATATGTACCTATCTTTTATTCAGAAAATTTTCCATATGCCATGTGTATGTTGTAATGTATGGACACTTGTATATGGTACCTAGAGAGTGCTACATTAAATGGTATCAGTGCGGGGATTAGATTTCTTCAGGATGATAAAGTATGATGCATACATGACATATCATGCATAAGTTGAGAAAACATATAGTTGATGTGCATTACATATCTTGAGATAGATGAACACCAAGTGCCTCGCGTTGACCCCAAAGAGTCGTATGAGTGAGTTCATTGATAACACCTGTGCATGCTCTATATGAGCTAAAATTTTTATTTATAACCCTTCCATAAGATGCATATTTTTGTATATGAGTGAATAGATTAAAAGGTTAAAGTTATGAATCAAGGGCAAGTGGATAGCACTGTTGATGAAGAACTATAAAAGATAAGAGAGTAGGTGCAAAGATTTTCATGGGTCTTAGTGATTTCACTATAGTAAATGATGATTATAGAGTGCGAAAAGAATTCTAGATTGAATTAATAAGTACTGATGAAAGGAGAATTAGTTATGTAGTGTCATTATTTAAGCAAGATATGTGATATGATATGAAATAAATATATGGATTAAATGAGTGTGCCCTTTTGAATTATAAATGACATATTATATTGATGTGAAGATTAATGTGAATATATTGTGATCTTGGCAATGCTCATGTATTGCCAATAATAGTATTTTGGAGAGGCTCAGTTAAATATAATTGTAGTGTGGTAGATAACTGAGCCCTAATGGAGATTATTTATAGAAGTGTAATTATTTTATTGCAGGATTGGCCCCACTTTATTAGGGAGATGTCTATATTTTAGGGGAGGTTTTGCCAAATTTTCAGTAGATTCCTCATAAATTAAGCTTTTATCATTAGGTTCTTATGATAAAGCCTTAGGTGTAATGGGTGAGTTATGATCTATAGGTTGTGATATGAAATATTGATGATGATATGAGTATGATACAAGTAGAATACTAATTAAATACCATATGAGATTAATGTATGCATTATGAATGTGATACTGAACTAGTGATTGTGGATGGATATTATTATAAGGAATTATTGTGATGCAATGTCACTAAGTTATATTGTATTATGATGTGTTGTGTTTCACAAGAAGGTGAAACTAGTGAGGAAAATAATAATGTGTGAGAACATGTGTTGAGTGAAGATTGAATCGGGCGGATAGTCTTACAAAATGGCTATATACATATGAAATTATGAAATATGGGAAAAATATATACCATAGAAAATAGAAGACTCAAAAGTCAAGACGGCACTAGTAAATTTATGGGTAGTGCATCAACCTCAATATGTAATAGGTGTGATAAAATCTATCTGAAAAATTATTGGGGTCTTAGACTTGATATCTGATACTAGTGTATTAAGCGGGGACATTTCTTTAGAGATTAACCAGTGAAGAAAACTATTGAAGATCATAGTTAATTAAACAAAGCAGTACAAGAAAGAAAATATTCCAATCAGGAGTAAACCAAGTGGAAGCAAAGAGAATAAGGAAAAAGGAATTGGTATTGTAACACAAAATTGGACTTGATGATCATTTGAATGAGTATGCATTACGTATATATATGGCACATTTGCATTATTAAGGACATGGTATATATATTTCAATGCCTGCTAAAATATTGTGATAGTAAATTGGTTATAAGATTTTATTTTAAGATATTAGAATAATATGACTAATATACAGACTGCCACATCCATTAAATTGGGAAGAAGTATAGTATTATTTCAGGAATTGATTAGGTATGAAGCTGTAGTATTATTATAGATAGGTGGGTATGAATATTTGAAAATAGAGAAAGATAGAAACAATGATTAAAAGAGAATTATTGAGATTATTCTTAGGAACAGATTTTTAATTTTAGATTAATTCAAGGGTGGCTTATAAATTGATGGCACCATACAGAATAATATCAAGAGAGTTAAAGAGGTATTTTGGTAAAGTGAGTTATTCACTATGGGAGTGTTATTTTACCTTGACAAAGAAACATGATGATGTGAGAGTATGTGTTGATGGTAAGTAAATGAAAAATTTTACATGTTTATTTAATTTTAACTATAATTGCTTTCCATATGGACTGAGATGGGCATGAAGCTTACCCGATACTGAGGAATTGATAAAGATTAGTTCAAGGGTAATGAAATAATTATCAGTAATTGAGAAATGATAAGTTGCTGGATTATTTGAGAGATGCAATATTATTTTTGAATGATAAAATATTTTATTTTCAAGTATGGTATACAAAACTAGAAATGGATAGTATGAATTTATGATTATGTCGTTTGAATTGATTGGTATACCAGATGCGTCCATATCATTAATGAGTAAGATTTTTCGATAGTATTTGAATGTTAAGGTGAATAGTATTTTAGTAAGTGGTTATTAGATTTAATGAATGAGATGCAAGGATATGTTAATTTTGTTACTAGAATATTAATCTTATTTGGGAATTGATCTATTAAGAATTGTATGTGGACTTGGTTGGTATTGATTGTAAAATATACCAAGTGAGTATATTGTGAACTTGGTATTGTATATATATACTATTACTAATAGAAATGCACATGAATGATATAAACTCACTTTGATAACAAAGAAAATGCGTGAATTCCACTTGTTCATTATCCTTATGTGATAAGTATTTTGGATGAACTATATTACTTAAATTGTGTTGTGGAATATGATTATATTAGATGTAAATGATGTTAATATGTCGATTGCCTTTATAACCATCGACTATGTGAAATTGATTAAGTCGATTGGCTGAGTGTCCATCGACAAGGTAAATGATATCAACAATGAGATTGAGATATGAAATGCGAACTCTTGCATTTATGTGAATTATTGCGAGATGTTAATCTTATTATTGAGATGAATGCAATTATTAATTATATTATCGAGATTTGAAATTTATGTGATGTATACTCAATTGCTTATTGAGTATTTGTACTTTTTCTAGTATGAATTTGATGATTGAGGGTGTTAAAAATTATGTAATGTAAATGTATCAAAAGGGTGAATATATGAATATTAAATGATATGGGGATATAGATATACTTTCAGCTTACGTTGTGAATGAGATCTATTATATGAAAGAGTTATGGAGACTATAAAAGAATGAATATAAATGTTTGAGACTCGTGATTGATGGAATACCATACAATTGTGAATAGATTGAATTGATAATGTTAAGTATGTTTTGGAGTGTCTATGAGTTTCATTTGAGTGTAGAAAGGTATGTATAGCTTCAAAAAGGCTGAATAGAAAATTTTAAGATTTAGAAAGAAAGGAAAATTGAATCCAAGATACGTGGAACAATATGAACTATAGAAAAGGGTGGAATGTTATCATATAAATTGACCTTGCTAAGGGAATTATTGTCTATTCATGAGATAGTCCATGTGTTTATGTTAAGACGATATAAATCGAATCTTAGTTACGTGATACAAGAGTTGGGAATCAAGATTTTTGAAGGATTGATGTAAGTGTAAGAACCAATGGAGATTCTAGATCGGAAGGTAAAGTAGTTGAAAAATAAAGAGGTTTTCATATCTCTTTCTGAAAGTTAATGAGTTATTAAATTTCGGGGATGAAATTATCTTAAGGGAGGAAGAAATATAACACCCGCCCTTTTAGTATATGTATTTATGACGTACGAATTTCATTTTATGCATGTTAGATATTGGACTTTATTTAAGTATAAGAATATACTTGAGTTGTAGAGAGGGATTAGATTGTAAGAAAAGTTTGGAGTGAATTGTCACAATTGGAAGTTATGGGCTAATGTGAAGTAATACCACTTCATTAAGAAGGCTAATGGATATTATGGCGATAATTACCCATAATATCTAGATACTATTATTGTTATTATTATTATTATATTTGGTGATACTTATTAAGGGTATTATTATATTAATATTAAGTGATATATATGTAACACTCGTATTTTGGAAGTCCTGTATATCCTTTTCATGACATGTAGAGTGGAGTTATGAGTTGCATTTAAGTGTGGGTTGGTAGATGTTGGTAAAGAAGGGTATAATTGTAAGGTAAATTTAGAGTTATTTAGCTAAATAGAAAGTTGAGGATTATTGTGTAATAATCCAAGGTTCTTAAGGGTGTATAGAGATTTGGTGATATTTATGTATATTTTATTAAGAGATAATAGTTGATATTTATTATTATTATTATTATTATTATTATTATTATTATTATTGTTATTATTAAGATATTAGTATAATTAGTAATTATTATGTAGAGACTTTAGGGGGCAAATGGCTTATTTTAATCGGTGTAATTAATTGTGAGTATTTTATTAGTATTTATGTTAGAAGAGTATAGAGGATTTTGTAGAGAAAATTGAGAAGAAGAGGAAGAGGAAAAATTGAGAAGTTTTGGGAGATTGTGGTGATTTTCTACTCATCTAGGAATCAAATTGGAGAGCTAAAGAAGATTTATAAGTGGATTGAGCATCATTTTTGACATAAATAAGGATATTGGAGAAATTACTCACTAGGGGAGCTTTTATTTAAGAAGGAGGTGAAGGGTTGAGGTAAGTAATTATTAACATAATACTTACATATAGTGAAATTCAAGTAACCATAGTTGTTTAATTATATTTGATTAGTATATGCCATTCATGGTGGCAATTATGATATATATATGGCATATGATTATGGTATACTTTTGGTATATTTTTGGAATAAGAATGATATATGTATGGCATATGATTATGGTATACTATTGGTATATTTTGGTATATGAATGATATATTCTCTATTTATAATGGTGAATGTTGATGTTATGAATATGAGTATGTGTAGTAATGAATTGTGAACAATGGCACCTATGTGTGTGCAAACCACTTGAGGTGGTATGAAATTATGAATTATGCAAGCCACTTGAGGTGGTATGGTTATATATGTATTTGTTGTGAGGAATGTGAGGATGTGAGGAAAATATGTGTGGGTGGAGATTGAGCTCTACGACATGAGTCTGAGCTGGGCAGAGAATCTCAGGTGTGGCCATTCATATGATATATATGTATATGCGCGCACGTGTGAGATCTGAGACTGAGCTGGGCAGAGAGTCTCAGAAATGGCCACAATTATATAAATATAAATAAAAATAAAAATATAAAAGAAAAGGAAAAAAAGAAAAGAAAAAGTGGGATTTGTGTGAAACGTGTGTGATGTGTATTGAGAAATTTCAGCTGGATACTAATTTGCATCATCACACATTTTTGTATTTCATTATTTATATGTATGAATTGTGGATGGCATGTGAAGCGTGATTGATAGAAATTATGTTTTTATGCGTTAAATGAGAGATTATGAAATGTGAATTGCTTGAAAATGTGTAATTGTGACACCAATAGTTGAGTATCAATAATATAGTATTGTGATGATTTATATAATGATAAATGAGGATTTGGTGCAAGATGTAAATGTGATAAATATGGTGGGGTGTAGATATTGAGTGTATACACCCATATATATTTGTGTTAGCAACTGCTAGATTGTTATTGATATTATGTGCTTGTGACTATGTTGCGGTTTACTTGGAAGATTGTAAAAGTAAATTTCAGATTGAGAACACAAGCCGAGATACGAGCGTGTCTCAGACCGTGTGTCGAGACACGGGCGTGGTTAAGGTAGCAATTTTATCCAGAGAGATAAATAGGAAAAGACACAGGTATGTCATTAGCCATGTTTGTATGTTGAATATTAGACAAAGAGATATACGGGCAAGAACACGGGCAACCTTGGCCGTGTCTACCTATGGGAATTTCGACAGTGAGATACACAGGTCGAAACACGGCTGTGTTCCAGATCGTGTAGTCCTCTATTATTTATTTATAGTTATTTTTCTTAATTAGTTATTGAGAAGAACTATATGTACGTTTATTTTAATAATTGCTTATTGAGTCGCAAGCTCATTCCTTTACAATTGTGGTTTTCAGGTTTTGATAGATAGCCTAGTTTGAGGCTTGTTGATTGAAGCTTGGAGAGTGTTTCTTTGTGAGCTCAGGTGGGACAAAAAGGCAGGCTTAGTATCGATATCTCCATCCTCATCATCATAGCATTTGAGCATTTTGTAATCAAGTTTTACAAATGGATATTTAACATTTTATAATACTTGTATAAAGTAATTTCAATATATCAAACTAGAGTTTTTATTTATATATACATATCTTTTATTCAGAAAATTTTCCATGTGCCACGTGTATGTTGTAATGTATGGACACTTGTATGTGGTACCTGGAGGGTGCTACATTAAGCATCATTACTTGGGACACCTAAGTGCACATATGGGAGTTTTTGATTGTCTTTCTATGTGTGTGTGTGTATATATGTGTATGTATGTGTGTGTGAGTGTAGAGAAATTTAGAAAGAAGATGAGAGTGATTTTTGATAGCGTTTTGGGGAGATTTTGATATTGCTTTCTTCACCTAGAAAGAATTTTGAGAAGTTTAAGGAGACCTTTAATCAATTAGAGCATCAATTGGTAAGATATGTATGTATTTTTATTAACTAGAGTTGAGTTTTGATTTAGTGGAATTCGTGCTCTGTTTTCCCTATTTTTCAGTCCTATGGTTTTTTCCATAACTTAGGTTATAGAGCTCTAAATTGAACATGGTTGAAGGCTCTGAAAACTTCAGAGAGTTCTCTATAATTTTTATGTTTTAAGCTCGATCGAAATCTGTAGTTAAGAGGGTCTAATAGGGTTCAATATTTTATTACTCATGCTAATGGCCCTGTTCCACTCGATTTGGTTCAAAAATCCATAATTAACTCTATACATGTCTGATTTGAGTAATTTTAATTGGAATTGATCGTAGGCTCAAAGTACTAGCTGCAGTAAAAATATTATAGTTATTAAACTTGTGTGTGCATAGCTTGACTATATCAAACTTTGAGCATTTAGTTGCATCTAGTGATTTTGGGTACAAGTGTTATATTGGCTATATGAAATTGATATATATTTATATGTAGGAGTTGAAAGAGATAGAGGAGACCCTAATCAATAGGAAGAGTTTTTCTTTTATAAGGATTTGAAAGCCTTTGGTAAGTAATTATTAGTATAATGTATATATATGTTGATTCTCATATTTAAACATGAATTGCATTATCATGTGGGTTGTAGTAGCCATTTAATGTGGCAAGAAATGATATGTGTATGTCAAATTGAGATTGAATATGATGTGGAATGAGTTTCCATCCTTTTGTATATTGGGAATGTGATGATTGGTTGGTAAATGATGAGATGTGTGCTCTATGTGTGAAATGTGGATTATCATGGATGAAATATTATTATGATGATTTATTGTGATACAATTGTGTTGAGTTGTATTTTATTATGTTGTGCTGTGTTTCACAAGAAGGTGAAACAAGTGAGGAAATGATGATGTGTAGCACCCCAAATATAAGCCTACACATGGCCACCATGTAAATAATACATGTGGCGTAAGAACATTTTTTTGAATATATAATGAATATATCAAGGTTTGTACAATGTACACAGCTTACTGATGTACCCAACATTACATATTTCACACTAAGCATACACAATGCTATTACAAATGCCAAATGCCATATGCTATATTAGGATGGGATTGTCGACACTAATCTTGCTGCTGACCACTTGAGCTCTCTAATAAACACACACCTTAACCTCTATTAATTTAGATCCTGAAAAACACAATTTGCAAAGGAATGAGTTTGTGACTCAATAAGCAATTATTAATATAATACAATAATTAAAACTTCTTAAGAACTAATTAATCCAATTTAATTAAAACAACTAAAAATGGACTATATGGGCATGTATTAACCCGTGTAGTCTGCTGGTCAAAAATTCTTGTTGGGACACGGCCGTGTTTCGATCTCAACTTATACTGGCGAGCGCTAGTGTTTGCTAGTAGGTCTGCCTGGTTGGTGAGCGCCAGTGTCTGCTCACAGCTTGAATAATTTTAGTAGACATGCCCGTATCTTACCATATGGTCTGAGATACATCCGTGTCTCGACCCATATCCCCAACCTGAAAATCCATTTACATACATTCCAAACAATTCGCAATCACAAACTCAATATCATCAACTAATTCACAACCATAATCCACACAATCGCACCTCACATTCAATCCACGTTCAACATATATATATAAACATAATGCAACAATACATAATTATGCACATTATTTATTCGGCCGGAATTATTATCACACCTTTTTCCTCACACATAGCCAACTTAGGCTTTATCCTCACAATTTCACATTTTTCACACAAGTGGCTACTTTCTGAGACTCTCTGCACAGCTCAATCTCAGATCTCACAATCAGTGGAGGCTTTCTGTCCAGCTCAGTCTCCACTATCACATGTATATCTCACATTCCTCACATTTCATTTAATATCCATATATATATATACATACATCATTCACATTTCAAAACCATGTTTCATTTTACATCATATCCAATCAACATACTAAATCATAAGTTACCATTCTCAAAATAATATATTTCAATTCACCACGCCACATCAAATGGCTATCACAATCCACATAAGTAGGCATCATTCATATTTCAATAGCCATTCACAAATTCACCACACATTCCATCACAAGTCTCAATATTAACATATCTCACTTCTTGCCACATCAATTGGCTTATACAAACCAAACATAGTCAAACAACAATAATTACATAAGAATCAACATATGTCTAGGAATTATATTAATAATAATCACTTACCTCAAGCTTTTAACTCTTTTAAGAAGAAAAGCTCCTCTTATTGAGCAGGGTTTCCTCTATCTCTATCAACTCCTACATGCAACCATATATCAATCTCACATAGCCAACATAACACTTGTACTCCAATTCACTAGATGTAATGAAATAATCAAGAGTCAATAGAGCCAAAAGATGCATGCACAAGTCTAATGACTATAATATTTCTACTGAAGCTAATATTATGAGTCTACTACCAATTCTAATTAGAATTACTCAATTTGGACAAGTGTAGAATAAATTATGAATTTTTGAATGAAATTGGGTCACACAGGTAATCAGAGTGAGCCATAAAATGTCAAGCTCTATTAGACCTTCTTAAAGGTAGATTCAACTCAACATTAAAACATAAGAGTTGTAGAAGACTCCTTAAAGTTTCTAGAGCATCAAACTTTGCTTAATTTAGAGCTCTACAACTCTAGATATCACCATATAACCAACACAAAAGAAAATTCACAACCAACATGTATACTACTACTGGCATGTTTGATGCTTGAAGTTCATGATGCTCTTAAAAATTATAGACACATTCTATAATCATCAAATTTATACAGACTCTACATATATGAGTCTAATTTCATTCCTAATTAAAATCACATAATTAGTACATGTAGAGGATTAATTATGGAGTTTTGAGTCCATTCGGGTAGAATAGAGCATCAACATAGGCAATAAAATATCTGACCTTATTCGACCCTCCTAACAACAGATTCAATTTAAGTATAAAACATAAACATTATAGAAGACTCCCCAAAGTTTTCAGAGCCTCTTACCATGCTCAAATTAAAGCCCTACAGCCTAAGTTATGTTAAAGAGACTAGGATTGAAAAATAGAGAAAACAGAACCCGAATTTGCCACATTCAAAACTCAACTTCAAATCAATAAAGATGCAAGCATAGCTTACCAATTGATGCTCAAATTAATAAAAGACCTCCTAAAGCTTCTCTATCCTTTTGTTAGATCATTTATGTAAGATCAAAATCTCCTAAAATTTCTTCAAGAAATCACTCATCTTCTTCCACTCTAAAATCTCTATAAATTTTACACCCACCATAACACACATATACACATATATACGCCAACCAATCACAAACCTCCATTTGTACCCCCAAGGTTTCTTCCCCATTAAATGCATAATTATCACTAATAACCATAGTAATAATAATAATAAAATATCTAGATAAATATCACCAAATATCACTACAATACCTCCCTAGCTCCTTAATGAAATGGGTATATTGCACAATAACTCATAACTTTCTATTGTGATAATCTACTCCAAACTTTGTTTACAATTCAGTCCATCTCTACAACTCATGCACATTCCCAAATTTAAATAAGTCTACTATCTATTATATGCAATATGAAATACATGAGGACAGAACATGTATTTTAAAAGGCGGGTGTTACATTTCTCCCCTCCTTAAAGAAAATTTTATCCTTGAAATTTAACAACTCACCATCTTCTGAAAAAAAATATGGGTATTTCTACTTCATTAGTTCTTCTACTTCCCATGTTACTTCTTTAGGTGAATAATAACTCTACTTCACTTTTACTATTGGCGCTTCACCTTTCGATCTAAAATTCCTATCAGTTCTTCCATATACGTCAATCCTTCAGAAATCTTTATCTTAAGCTCTTGTATCACGTGACTAGGATCCAATCTATACCATCTCAACAGCGACACATGGAATACATCATGAATAGAAGAAAATTCCCTGGCCAAGCTAATTTATATGCCAACAGTCTACCTTCTCCACAATTTCATATTGTCCTTTGTATCCCGTAGTTAATTTTCCTTTCTTTCTAAATCTTAAAATTCCCTTTTTAGCCTTCTCAAAGCTATACAAACTTCCCCACACTCAAATGAGGCTCAAAGTAAATCAAAGACACTTCAAAAACATACTTAACCTTATCAATTCATTCATAATTATATGGTACTCAATCAATCATAAGTTCCAAATATTTATATTCATCCTCTCATAGTCTCAATAACTCTTTCATACAATAAATCTCATTCACAAACATAAACTCAAAGTATATCCATATCAATACATCATTACTATTCGTATAGTCACCTTATATGACATATTTAATATTCATAATCAACGTACATATAAAGGATTATATATATAGCCAAATATGTGCATTTACATTTCATCGTCTCCAATACCTATAATCATCAATTCCAGGCTAGAAGAGTATAAATATAATCAATAAGCAATTGAGTAAACATCACATAAATTTCAAATATTAATACTTTATTTCATGTTTGCATTCATCCTAACAATAAGGATATCATCTCACAATACTTCACATAAATGAAAGAATTCATACTTTCATATCTCATTCTCATTGTTTTGTATCATTTACCTTGTCGATAAACACTTAGCCAATTGACGTACTCAACATTTTATATAGTCGCTGGTCACAAATCTAATTGATATAATCATATTTCATATTGTCGATGGTCACATAGCCAATTGACATATCAACATTTACTCATAAATATAACCTCATTTGTATCTAATGAACCAAACTCAAGTTCATAATATATATATACACTTACAACCATAATTCTAATACCATTATAATTCATGTTGCTACATTCAATCATATACCTCACAATAAATACATTAACATCATTTATATCCAATATTATCACATTCCATAACACAACTCAAGAAGTATAGTTCATTCAAAATACTCATCATAATAACTTATCTACTCCATCACAATCACACGAAGATAATGAACAAGTAGAATTCATGCATTTCCTTCATTATCAATGTGAGTCCATATCATTCATATGCATCCTTATTATTGATAGTACATATAAAATACCGAGTCCACAATATACTCACTTGGTATATCACACAAGCATTATTATTCACACACAATTCTTAATATATCAATTCTTAAATAAGATTAATATTCTATTAACAATATTAGTATATCCTTACATCTCACTATATGTATATATAATCATCCACTTGTTTCTTAGTAACCAATTCATTAACAACTCTTGTATTTAAATATATCTCCATACCAATCTCATACATATAAATATTGACATTCCAAAGCAACACTAAAATCACTATCCTTCCTTTATCAATAAAATAAATCACAATCTAAACCTTTTAGCATATATAATGATTTATATTACTTGTTTAATTATCCAAGTAAGCACACATTTACTATTAAATTCATAATATGTGAAAAAAACTAATATATGTATCATATTAGTAAGTACTTACTAAAATACTTTCCACCTCAACAAGTGAGAGTTCTTCTAGTTGTTTATGTCTTCCAAATCTCAAATCTAGTTAACAACAAAGAGCTTTAGATCATAAGTCGAAGAATTCTCCCCATACGATCATAACTGTCTGATTATACAGACTATTATTCTTTCTCTTGTATTTAAACATATTCTATCCCTTGCTTTGAAGCCTTGACATGAAACACATAATGTAGCACCCTCCAGGTACCACATACAAGTGTTCTAATAATATATAACAACACGTGGCACAAATATTTTTTTTATATAATAAGAGAATATACATTTATACCAAAACTCTTGTTTATACATATTGTACTTTAGTGTACATATATATTT